>JABFPB010002132.1:0-21400 GCA_022817645.1 Ceratoteleas bidentatus
AATAGTATGAAAAACCCATAGGATAATAGGAAACATATTTTCCATCCTAAAATAGGATGGAATTTTTCTCAGTGTAGATAATCTTTTGTGGCAATTTACCCTATCTTTATCGATAAGGATTTTTCAAGCGTGTGGCAATTTACCCTATCCTTATAAATAAGGAGTTTTCAAGCGTGTGGCAATTTACCCTATCTTTTTCGGTTTTTGTGGCAATTTACCATCGCCCAGGGTCATAAAAGCTTTTCAAATTTCTTCCATAAGAATGAAGATAGGATCTAGCTTGTGACCAAGCTAGATCTTGGTAGCTTTTCAAATTTCTTTTGGAAGAAATTTGAAAAGCTTTTATGACCCTTCGCTATAAAAGTCGAAACATGTTTTTTTTTCTCAAAAACTTCTTTCAACTCAATCTCATTGTGTTTTGAGTCATTAGGTATATAATGCAGACAGACTGCAACGTGATCTTTCTATAAAACAGCTAGAATTCTCTTTAAAATAATTCCAAAATATTAATTTGTCGCCTTTATGTGTAAATTGTGCTATGCTCAGTTACTTAAAACAGTAATATCGAGTTTATTTTGGAGTCCCTCTACCGATTATTTTCATTTCTGGCGTAAGTGTCTTGAAATATGCTAGAGACACTTGAAATATGCTAGATTTCTGAAAAAATCCGAGAGGTGCACGTATTTTTGGGTTAAACTTAGTCGAAGCCCGTGAATGTCTGACTTCGAAAGGTTTTCTCAACGTTTGTGAAAATTTATATTTAGAGATATCAACAAGAAAGGGTTGCTGATGTCTAGTTCGTTTACTTATATATCTTGCGGCTCAGTATTTGAGCGTACACGTGACATTTAGGAGGCGTCAGTTCAATTCCGAAGAGCTACAGTTTTTTTCAAGACATTAAAATTTTCCAAACCTTCTGTAAATGTTTATGTAACTCTTCGATAATTCTACAAATTATTTTTAAAAATATCGCAACGTTTGTGCACCGGTTGACGACGTCGAGATAACGTTTCCGGAAATCCATCGAGAAAACCATCCCAGTAGGAAATTTCCACAGAACCAAACTGCAGTGTTGACTCAGTATCCCATTCTCCTCCCTAAAAATCCCTCGCCGACACTCCCTACTAAGAACAATCATCGTTTACACCGAAAGTTATCGCGCTCGAAATCACCCCTTCAATTATCTTAACAATTTTTCGCCCGCCCAGTGATTAATGCAAGAATCTCTTTAATAACTCCGCACACGCGTTCATTAATCGCGAAGCTTAGTGCGGAACATGCACTTCGGAGTACATTATTCACGACTCAGCTATACAGTCACCCATACACTCGCCTTCGGAATGCGCGCCTTTGCTAATGCCACTGCGACGCATGTGCCTCGAGCGGTGCGCGCGTGCACCGTAAATTGCGGGGATTGGTAATTTGTAACGATGCCGATAATAAACAATAAACCGATCCCGCCATTCAATTTTGCGATCGACGCAAAAACCGCGCTCCGACAAACGCCTTCGAAATCCGCACGCGAATTTCGCACCCCCTCTCGTCATATTCACCATCGCCAAAAGCCGCGAGGCATATTTCTCAATAAAAGTCCGGCGATCGATGCGATGTTTTTACAGTCGCCCGAAATTCCGCTCGCTCTAATTGTGAATTATAAATCAGCCCGGCGCTCCTTCCGCCTGTCCTTTTTGTCGCGCAAGACGGCACTTTCGCGCGCTAATTCTGTATTTTCTGCGAATTAAGAGCCCGTCTGCGCGGGCCCGGGTCCGGCCAATCGATCCAGCTCCCCGATAAATCGCTCGCGCGCGAAATATTCATTAATTATTGGGCCGCGACAACGCGCACCTTATCGAAATTGTTCCCGGAAAGTGTCGTCCGTCGTCGGAGTTTAAAGCGCCGCGTCGCCGAATTAAGTTCCTAAGCGCGGCGAATTTGTCGCGCGACAACAAATTTAAGACGCGGCACATATGGCCCGGTCGGCCACCTGCGCTCCCGGCTCTCGTTGCCAGAGACAAGATCGGGACAGGCAGGGACAGCGAGGAATCGTTAATTCGGTTTGCCGCGTGCCACGAACTCAATTAACGTCGCGCTTGACGATCGGAACGATCGGCGATGGATCGCCCGCCCGGTGTGTAACTCAGTTTTATGGGCCACCCTTATCGGCCGCGGATAATTCCATCCGTCGCATTTTCAAATTCAATTCCGCGCGAACGCGCCGCGCCGAATTACTTCTCCGTTGCCCGACCATCCGGTATCGTATTACACGCAATTTCATCATCGGACGCAATTTTGCGCGCGCGTTTTGTTTTTCGGATTTCGACTTTCATTTCGACGCAGACTTGCTCGGGTGTCGCGCGAATTGCCACGTAATCTGGTAACGTGGCGTTTTGCACGCGTTATCAAACTTAGGCATCGTTTCAGTTCGACCGGGCGGGGAAATTGCGTTTTTCGGAAGGTATTTGCCGAGAGGTCCGTTCCAGGACAGCTCCACGGAGCGGCCGATCGATTTGCTTGGGGAATTGTTTTGTTGCATTGCGAGATTTTCGGGCGCAAGCAACGGGCTATTGCGGAAACAAGTGTCTTTTAGGTGGACAGTTTTGGAGAGATGACACGATAAGTGTTTTAGAAGGGAACGATTTGAAACACCAAACAGGGTTCGAAGCCTTGGGAAGGCAGGGCGAAGTCGTTGCAGAACGAAGCATTCTTTTAATACGGCTTTCTGGAGATAAAAAGCGACGTTGAGGAAATTGTTTAATGACTGTGGTTAGTTAGATAAGTTATAATCGTGGAATTTTATAATATATTATCGGGGAAAGTTCAGTTGTAAACCCAAATAGTTTTTGAATTTCTTCTCAAATGTAAGAACTCTAAAAAAATGGTTGCTGTTCAAAATAAGGCTCTGAGATCTGCTTTACAAATGGCCCAGTCGAGATTCAGAGAAAAGTGACTCATATCGTTATCTGGAAACATGCCAGTTTCAGGTGTTATTGAGACAATACATCCGCAATCGAGAGAAGGCCACAGCGAAATACATACTAGAAAACGAAAGTAGGTAAATCCCCATCTGGAATATGGTGGTTGTACATTTGAATAGCTTACCTATTCACTATTCTTTTATTTACTATTCATTTAACCTATTCACTTAAGTGATATTTCTTTTCCCCGAGATGCCAGTAAGTTCGAACGAAGTTCAACTTTTTTTCTGCACGAAAAACTTGTTACCAACCAAGATATCTGATACGAGATTCAGTTCGTTGAAAGATTAAGATCTGAATGTAGATGATTTTATGAAACAAGATATAGTATCTCCTATCTATATCATTAGAACAGCGGGTAGTTATTTTAACGCCATTATTCTGAATGTAGTGATAGGGTAAAGGTGAATCGTTCAAATAAACGAATAAAAGTTTTAAGATTACATTGTTTCTAAACTTTACTGCTTCTTGTTCAATATTCTCATTAAATGTTAGTTTTGATTAAATGAAAAGTACGAAATTGATATCATAAAAAATCTCTCTTCACGTTTTTTTTCAAAATCTGATCTGATGGGGACAAAAATGTCTTCTACGAAAGCACTTCTTACTTCTTAAATTTTAACTATTTCATAAAGGGCCGTAGCAGTTTCCCTTACCGCATTTCTTGGAAAGTTAATGCATTCTTGCGTGATGAATGAAATTAATTGCTTCTCTGATCGATATTAGGATTATCAATATCTCACAACCAACATACTTCGTCCACAATGAACATTCATGTTAGTGAAATCTACCAAACGTAACATTCACTTGAAACATGTTCAACTATTAACATATAACGGTATTTATGAGTCATTCATTGATTATTGTCGTATATAAACCAATTATTTAACAAAATTCCACAGAAGCCAATATTTATCGAATTTCAATTAACACCACGTTTTACGTATTTACCTCGCATTTTTTTTCTCTTCATGCATATCAGTTAGTTAGCATGCCATTTTTTAACTTTCATTACAATTTGTTCTCCATTGTAACCCACTCCACTTTCCCCGTGAGTCGCCCTTCGCATTTATCAAGACAGCCAAACTCCGTAAGATATCCTCTTTCTCTCCTCATTCAATAATTCCACATCTTGTCTCGGAGTAATGCTATCCAACGCGATAGTGTCTTGCAATTCCACCCATCTCCACTTTCCAATATCACCTCGATTCAATTTGGAAATTAATCCACTCGATTCTCGAGCACAAAAAGTATCGTCAAAAATCCGCCACAACCTCCAAAAATCTAGTCTATTCTAGCATCAAAAGTTTAAAAGTAGACTGGTTTTTTATTATAATCAGAATCTACAATATATTAGGCTATAATCTAACTTTTCGAGGTTTGACTTGGTAGTACAATGTGATGATTCAAAAGATAAAATGTAATTTCCGGACTTATCTCTGACTTTTCGAAACGAAATTCCAGAATTATCAATGTAAATGTCCTTTGTGATTGCAGTTATGTAAATTTTATGTAATTAAAATTGTTATTAAAAAATGAAAATAAAAGCTATATTTTTATTTTCATGGATTCAAGTGTTCACTCAGAAAACTTATTTTTCTGGGGAATAATAAATTATAGTTTATTATTTCCAAATAAACTCACTTTACCATAACTAAATACTTTATTTGAAATGGTACCAAATTAATGATTTATTTGGGATAAATGATTTATATTAAAGCAAATAAATATATTTTTGTATTAAATAAAGGTAGTTATTTAAACCAAATAAGAATTATTATTATTTATTAGCTCCAAATAAATCTTCATTTAGCGTAAATAAAAATTTCCTAATAAATTTATTTATTAGAGACAATTAAATTATTTTTCTGTGTTAGTTCTTAAAGCGTTTTTGTTAATTTCAAAATTAATTTGATAATAACCGCTCAACTGCACTCAGAGAACAGTTTATTTAAATACGAGTCTAATAGCCTATTTATTTAAATTAAATAAATCATTTAATACATTCAAATAAATAATACATTTTATTTAAATAAATAATGTAGTAGGTGATTATTTAAGTACAGATTTCATTAAGATTAAATAAACCGTTCTCTAAGTGAAATTGTACTAATGAAATTGAAGGTATAAAAAAATTTACTGATTTCCAACAAAATGCACTAATTTGTCCCTGACTTTGCCTGATCTTTTCCGCTTTTCTTAGTATATCGCCACTCTGCAGTAACTCCCCAGTTTCTAGCCAGTTTTCTAGAATACTTCTAGTGCACCTTGGAAAACTTACCAAAAATCTAGACGAATTTTTACTTTAGGTCCTTCTCATCTCATCCTTCCTCTGAACAATCCAACGCCGTTTATCACGGAAAAAGTCATCGACCCAATGAAGCCCCATTCCGTATAAAATTATGATACGTATGCGCGCGATCGGCGAAGTTCCTTTCGCGGGCGCATTATCGCGGCGTAACGTCGCGGGATGCAAATTTCGCGGGATGTAACAGTTGTCGACTCTGATTTTATAATACGTCGAACTGTCGTGATAGCATTGGAATAAAACTACTTGATAGTTCGCGCAGAAGTTTGCCAAATAAGCCGGTCGGGGAAATTACTTTGCATCAGTGCTTACATTTCTTCTGCCGAGTATGAAACTTTGAACGTTATTTCAGAACTTTGATTCGGCAAACTTACGGTCTGCGTCGGATTTTGATCATTTAAATTGATACTTTATAAACAGGACCGCCGCTAATTGTGATTGGACGAAAAAGTGGTCCGCGCGCGCCGCAGCCAAAGGCGCCGCGCGAAAATTCGAACATCGATCGCGTCGCGCCGTTCCGTCTCGGCATTCGTAATTACGATCGGCGAAAAACGCGAGCAAACGGTTCGTGCCAAGAGAACGTTTCGAGCCGCTTTCAGACGTCGCGGAAAAACTGTAAACGCGTGTTACATGAATAAGGAATTAGTCGAGCGCACGCACGTTTCTTCGAGCAGTAGTTTAAGCGTAGACGCGTCGCCCGGGTATTAATATTAAGTCGATCGTTTACATTTGAATAATTTCATAAGTGGCGCCTCGGACGCGCTCTTTCGACGAGCGACGATGCGCTCTCAATTTCTTTGAGACGCAGGAGCGCAGTAACTTTTGAAATTACACAGATGTAAAAAATGTGAATGATTAATTCGCTGCTGCTTAACGGTCAAAGGGAACCCACTCGCATCGACGAGTTACGCGAAGAAACATTTGCATTTTGCAGCACCGGCCGCGATTTCGAATTACCTCGCCGGGGGAGAAGTGCAATCCGATATTTCGTTATTATTCTGGTATTGACGTTTCGCTCGGTTTGTTTAATTAATAACCTTTTTTATCGCGCCGACCGATCGATAGCCGTGAAGGACGCTCGCGGTTCCGAAAAGTTTGGCTACCAGAAATCGAGTCAAGACCGAAATCACGATCAAAAGTCGCGGAATCGTCGAAATGCATTTCAAAACTGGATGCGAGTGCAATATGGAAGCCGTCTACCATAATGGCTTAAATTGCTATTTTTCAACCGATTTTCATGTAATTTTGTTTACAACTAGCTTTTGACCTATGGAAAGTTTGTATCGAATTAGTTGAGAAATCCCAAAAAGTTTCCGAGATAACCGTTTGATGTTTAATTCAAAATAACTGTTGAATCGTTAAAAAACTATTTTCCTATCGATTTTCAGAAATTATCTAGTAACATTACATTGCACTATTCCTCTCAATGTAACAAAATGTGCAATTAAAGTTATTGACATAAATCCGATTTTCGGTGAACTGTCATCTTAACTAGGAGGAATCGAATATTTTGACACTTCTGTATGTTCAACTCTGATTATTTTAACAGTAAACTGACAATGATTCTAAAACGTTGGGACGTGAAATCGTAGGAAAAATATATTCTATTACCATAAATTTGAATTTTAAATTAAATTTCAAATGAACAATGATTATTTGTTGAAACACTTCGATTTTGTAAACGAAAGAAAAACTAATCAATAATGAATAATTAATAAAAACTATCAGATGTCATTATTGCTAAGATTGATTAAAAAGGAAAAAAGTCATATTCACATTTAAAGGATGTGTCATAAATACTTCGAATTACGATAATTTTAGATAATGCAGCAGTACCATCAACGACGTAGTCAATTTGTCTTTCATACTGGCACTAGTTTTATCTAATATTTGCACATATTTTAACAAACATTTGCCTGCCATGAAATTAGCGAAATACAAATATTGCGCGTGCATCTCTCCGCTATTCAGAATAGCGAAACATGGATTTCACAGTATCTAAGTACTAAAATTTCGTCAGTTTGAATTTTATTCATCGCAATTGCGCAATCTCCTTTTCTCATTGGATCAACAAGCTGAATATCAAATGGAATACAAATCGGCTCCTCAATAGAATAACATCATCACTGGGTTGCCCACTTTTTTTACATATTTATAGATATTGTTTAGGAAGCATCGTTTTAATCTTACACTGTAAAAACAAGTGTTTGCAATTCAAACACTTGAGAGTCAAAATTAAATCATTTCCAAGTGTTTTGTGGAGTCGATTTGGAAACGGTTTAATCTGCATTAATTTCAAACTCGCGTTTAGTTTTCAAACGCATGTTTAGTTTTTAAGGTTTTAAAACTAAACGCGTGTTTGAAATTCAAACACGTCTCTAAATTTTAGTGTTTTAATCGTCAGTTTGCCAAAAACATAACCTCGCACGTTAAAGGCGTCAAAGGAGGAATTGAGCAAATTAATAAAAGAGTTATTCATTTAGACATTTTTTAATTAATTTAAAAATAGTGAAAAATGATGGTTAAGTGTCATATCGTTTGTTTCGTTGTAAAACAAGTAATTACTTCCCCGATAGAGCTAGATGTATATTATACATATATTAGACGGACATTCATACGTAAAATAGATATATACATATAATATACGTATACTATACATATATTAGATGTATATCAAACATGTATTTAAATGTCATCGCCCAAAGTCACATTCAAAACAAAACAACATAACCCTCAAATCCTCGAACCGTTCGACTGCACATGTTGACTGCAGTGCCATCGTGCCATCAATTCTTTGAAATTCAATTACACAGTTCTATCTGTTTAGAAATATATGCTTGAATTGTGCTACGTATTTTAAGAAATCAACGTGTTCAAGTGCCTAATGTTTAGAATATTCATAAACGTTTGTAATTTAAACGCATGACGTGTATTAAATTGTGCGTTTTATTTTTCCAAACATATTAAGTGCTTACTTTTAACTAAAGCAAATGAAGTGTTTTGATTTGAACGTTTGGAGAAACTAAACACTTTCATAACTTAAACAGTTTGTACGTGTTTTATGTTTTGTTTCTAAACAGATTTAAAACACGATCTAAACGGCATTCAAACGGCAGTTTTTACAGTGTATTACATATAATTTTAACCTCAGTATAATCCAATAACTCAATTGTTTTGTGTAAAAACTTACACAAAAACTTACAACATACAATTATAAGACTACTATATATATTCTAAAAATATGTCGAAATAAATTGACAATTCAGATTCGATGTTTGCGGTGTCCATGTGTTTAAACTTTTAACTTTAATGTTTGACCTTAATTTTGAATCAATGTAACTTGATACTATTAGTATACAAACAACATTTTTTCCGCTTCTGCACGGAGAGAAATGATGTTTAACATTTTACAAAGAACCTTGCAAACGTATGATGATAATGTCAGACTTCGACTGTTCACATGTACGATTTGAAAAGTTTTCACGTTTCAAAAATTGCAACATTTTTTGCAAACTGTTGAACTTCAATCAGTACGTTGCATTGACCCTAACCTGACATTACCGACACAGCAATAATAGTATACGTTGGAATATTTACAACGTGATTTTTCTCCGTGTGTCCTTCTAGAATCTAGATCCAGAAATGTCCGTCTAATGTTAATTCGGGTTTTCCCGGAGCGTCGAGATGGGAAAATGTATCACAGTCGGGCTCGGTTCGCCTTTTGATGACAGTCGTCGAATTCGCGCGCGCGGATCAATAATCATCGCTCGGGCTGAAGAGTGCCCGGACTTGCGTAGCGTTCGTAAAGTATAGCCGAGTGTAGCCATATTTAAACACCACCTGTGCTTGTCAATTAAGTTTACGCGTCTGCCGCATCGCGCTAAAGCCTCTTCGTTGTCTCTCAGGCGCCTCCGTGCTCGCGCGCGGAGCCTTATTTTCCGCCACCATCACGCTAAAATGCAAATGCTTATCTTTAGCAAGGTGCCAGGGAAAATTCTGCAACATTCCCCGGCCGTTCAAGCCGCGCATTCTGCGCGATCCCGCGCCGCGTCGCAGCGAGTTCGCGCCAAAGGGTACCGAGCAATTCGGATTAATTAAAAAATGAGCGCGCGAAGAGTGGCTTTCCGTTGAGTTATATTTATCGCGCGAGCGCGGCGAAAGTTGACGCGTTTTTCAGGCGCTTTTGCGCGCAAATTGAGGAGACGAGCGTACGGAAAAATTGGCGAAAAACAGGTTTTCCGTATCAACGGAAACGAAATATAAGGGGATATTAATTTCGGGTAATTCGTAACCGGGGAAACAACGGCCAGCGAAACGTTTCGCATTTCGTTGGTCGATCTTTGTTATCGGCCGCGTTTCGAGTTCGGCTTTCACGTTTTATGAGCCGAGTGAATTATTTAATAAAATTACAATCTGTTGAATCCAACTCGCGAAGAGTTGTCCACGAGTTTACATTCCGTGCACTGCATGTTCCGTTTGCGTTTGAAAGTTTTAATTAAAGTTCGAGGTATAAATTATTTTTCAAGACAAACTCACCCACTTTTTGTAACACAATGTTGTGTTTCCTTTGTGTCGACACGCGCACGCCCGAAATTAATTTAATGTAATAATAAACATTATTTGCATTATACTCGTCGAGTGTGGTTTTTGTGCCATTAGTTTGCAATTTCATTGTATAATTTTTTGGATTGGTTATTATTACAGGTTTTTTCAATCGCGTCCGCTTCTGATTTATTTTTAATTATGATTTATAAAAATGGCGAACATTAAGCTCATTAATAATCACCGTTCCTTCTTTTGAACATATTACATTTTAAAATATATTTTCGTTCGGCATACTCCCTGAGAGAAGCAGATGTATATTATACATATATTAGACGGACATTCATACATACATATACGTATATTGTACATATACTAGACGTATATGATATTTTTGTTCTATTTGGGCTATGTCCGGGTCCCTGTTATTTTCATCAATAATTGAATTAAAAGCTAAACGACCAGGGAAACAATGAATTGTTAAAAAAATTCTGAAATACATTGTGGAAATAATTTTAATTCTAATAGTGAATTCAAATTTCATCATGTATAAATAATAATTATTAAATGTTATAAGAAGATTAAATAAAGCTGTTAATAATTTCATTTAGTTCAAGTTGATTAATGATTTTTTTATGTAAGGTTTTTCATAATAAAATTGTTATTCATTAGTGTACATATACATGTTAATGTAATTAATATTTATTTCAAAAATTGAAGAAAAATATGCATAATTATAATTTATACAATCAAGAAAATAATCGAATAATGTATTCTCGTCTACGGGACCTCTTTTATCCGCGAGATTTTCACACGGAAGATTTTCACAAGAAATATTTTCCAGGATATTTTTCGACGAAATAATAATTATGATTCAATATTGAATTTAGGATCGAAAATAAATAGTACATAATTTTACATATATTACTTTAATTCTAAAAAAAGTTACCAAAGTATATTACAATAAAAATAATTTAATATTTTTTAAACTGAACCGTTCCTACTGGTCTGCAGACGATTCTCTTTGAAATACTTTCATTAATTTCATTTATATAACCTGACATATATGAAATAACATGTATATAACTTAAATTATATCCATAATATAACCTCTGTTGCCTTATTCTCAATTTATTAAGTTTGCCAGCAGTTTCCACTCGTTTGGAAATTCATCACAGATCTACTGTAATTTTAAAGTTCATTTTCACACCGTCTCCGTCTATCACTAAACAATAAATTACTGCCTCCCCCAGTCTTTATCCTTTTTCCACAAAACATGTCCCATCCATCTATCCCATTCGCTCGCCCGCTTCGACTTCGTCAAAAAAACTCGATCGCGCCATGTCAGTCGGGACCTGGCCCTCGTCGACCCTTCCTCGCTTGCTACCGACTTTCGAAATCCAAACGGCATAAATAAAACTCCGGTGCGGCAATGAATTAGCCTTAATTTGATAGCCGGCGTATTTCGCACGCGAATGACGAAGCGGCCGACCGATAATAAAATTTATTTTAATGAAGAAAAAGTCCCATCCATCGCGCGGTCCCGTCTGAAACTGACAAAACAGTTGATATGCCGTGATATAGCGGCCCGGAATATGAATGGACGCGCGGGGGCAACAGCGCGAGCGAGAACGAGCGATGAGTTTGAGAAAAGTCTCGCCCTCGAAAATGGGAAGAGCAGCGAGAAAAATGTCCCGGGCGATCCTGATTTACCGCGCCGGGAAATCGAGCGCGAAAGTTACCGAGCCCGTTTGGCGCCGCGCTATGGCCAGAGACGCTTTTGACAAGAAAATGGCTCGAACGCCGGGACCGCGGGGGTCGGGAATAAAGTGGATGACTGTACTTGTTGGAAAATTTTTACCGTTGCTGCGAGAAGTTTTTCATTTTTCACCGGATGATATTGCGTCCCGCGCAAATGACGACCCGAGGACACGTAGATATGACGTCATCGCGGGGATTACGGATATTACGAGGGTTTTTGGCCGGCGCGTCTAATTGACGAGCCTGATTGGGTCTTACGTCGGCAAAAATTGCTCATTCGAAAATTAATACGTCCGCGCGAATTTATCGGCAAAGTCCTGGCAATTCCGACGATAACGCTCCTTAGCCGGAGCTCCTTGATTCCGACGAATTTTCACGGAGCTCGCTTTTTTGACGGAATTTCACCGGTGAATGTTTTATAATTTACTGGGAATTTCGAGGCAAAAATGGCGAAACGGGTCGCGCGAAATTCGGTACGGGAACGCGCGAATTGGGGAAAATTGGGGCGCGTTGTGCGTGGGGTGTGCAGTTTCGAAAAGCAAATCGTCTTGTCACGGAAACGAAAGCCACTTAACGAGATGCGAGGGGAAAAAGCACGGACCTGCATGTTTCATCGGATTCAATAACTTAATTCCCGCGCAAAGCGCGCCGCAAATGTTTCGAAAGCCCAAATTAACCGCGACAAATTCGCCACCGTTCCAGCGGCGGAAAAAACGCGGGCAATCGCTTTTTCCGGACAAACCGCTTAAAATAAATATTTGACTTCGAAAGGTAAACACGACATTAACGCTCCCCAAAACTTTAATCAAAGGCCGGGATTGGAACGGCGGATACAATTTTTGAGCATACCGAAACTTTTGCGGCGATTGGTCTGCACAAATCGCGTCATCGATCACTTGATTGGCTAATTGCAATGCAGCCGTAAAAAATGTGAGAAAACGAATTTTCGAAAAGAGTCCGTTTGTCTGGAGGGAAACTTGATATTGGCTTCCGACAAACTCGCGCTTTTTTAATATTTCAAAGTGTCTTTTTTTAATTAATGAAGAACTTTATCTATCCATAAAGCGGCAAACTCCGGAATCCGAAAGTCGGTAACCGACAAAAGTTCACCGATCATCTCGTCTTCTTAGCCGACAATGCGATTTGCCCGTTAATCGAACTTATTAGCACATTACTCGGGCGAAAATTTCGCCGTCGGTGTTTGCGCGTCGCGCGCTCCTTTCGCTCGGGATTTAACGGTATTTGTTCCGCAAACGCATGCAAATTGGTTCGCGAAATACATTTACTTTGTTGCGCAAACACGATAAAAAAGGAACGGCGCAAAAATGTCATAACTAATATCTTACGCGGTTTACAAAATCAGCGATCTGCTTCGAATCCCGCGAAATTGTTAAATCAAATTGGCTCGAACAATGAACGGGAAAAAGAGCATTTCCGACATCAATCGGGGGGCATCCATGGCTTTTCGGCGAGATTGGAATTCACGAAGAAAAATTCGCGCGGCTTTAATTGCGATGTTGTTTTCGGCGAAAAATGACAATGGAATTAGTCGGCGGACTTTGGACAAATTGATCGGAACTCTGTGATACGAGGGACGAAGATCAGCGTATCGCCGCGCGGCAGTCGTGTCTGGGAAAATGTTTGCCGAAGTTGGATTTCAATTTTTACACGAACTTGAGTGTCCTGATAAAATCGCCCGACGAGGCGTACGTGTAAAGTGCGATCAAATTCGACGTTTAATCAATGAAACTGACACCGCGAAATGTATATCGACAGCGGCTTGCCTAATTAACTTTTACGAACAATGGCCCCACGTGGGAGGAGAAAAATTGCAGGGGCGCGACGGGAAATCGAAGCCCGCGTGCTCGAAAAATCTATTTCTCTCGATTAACGTGATACTTCGATTGAAAGAGCCCGGCTTTGACGTCGAAAAATTTTGATAACGAAAGATTTTTTCGACAAAGTCAGAGAGGAGGATGTTGAATTATAAATTAGTGAATTCAGTTAAATTTAACTGACAATATTTCCAGAAAATCCGTGACAGTTCAATATGATGCATTAACAGGCTCAGCTGATTCGACTGAAACGTTTTTAATGGAAAAAAATTATCTGAAATGTTAGTTGCAATATTATGAATATTTGAGCATACAACTGAAACGTATTTTATAGAAATCCATCGTTGAGTTGATGATGTCTTTATTAGTCTAAAAGTTATATTTTTACGAGCCTTTTTCAATCATTATCATTTTTGGTAAAAGAAGAATGCAAATTTTAATTTCAGTTTTTAAATTCGATTGCAGCAAATTCGCAATGCACCGAAGGACTTTTGATACGCAACATAATATTATTCGAAAGTTGCAACAAACATTCATATGTATGTAGTTAGTAGTTTGTTCTCGAGATTGGTTTGTTTGTAACTCGTTGTTTGACATGAGAAGGTTAGATTCGATGCTCTGACATATAAGTGGGCAATTCGTTGTTTTAAGAACAAGCACGCGCGAAATAACCGAAGAACACATTCTGCGGAAAGCAGGGAACAATAGAACGTTCATACAATCACACGCTTCTGAACGAGTTATTTCGAGTGGCGTTACTGTTCTGCATTTAAATTCGTAAACTTTGAGAAATAAATGCAGTTTCTACGAATTGTTCGCAGCATTTTACAAACTTGATATTTTCCAAACTAATTTCCACGCATTAATTTTTTTAGTGTTTGAACGTTTGCAGTACACGGTTATATTATCATTTAGCAGTAGCTGAGGCAAGATATTTTTTCTTCGTCTGTGGCTAAGTTTTATTCATAATAGAAATGTACAAAAACGGTTGTTTTAAAAGTTTTTTTTTAGATTAGTTCTCTTCTATATTGCAGAACTGATGTACATAGTAAAACTTTGGTACGTTTAATGTAAATATATTCACAACTCCAAAAATACCAAAATCTGTAACTCTGAAAAATTAGATTGAAAATTGCCGAGAGTGTTTGAGTAAAAAATATGTAATGGATAAAACATGAATTTTTGTATTCCAGCAAACTTCCAGTTTCCCCCAATGCTTTCGTAAAACAATGATCTCAAAATGAAGAGCAAAACACTGAAAATCCCATTTTAATATTTTCTGAATAAGTATTTTATGTAAGGTTATTTTCAGTCTACATATCCTTTCCAATTTCAATATTTTTTTTACATTTTTCGAAATATACTGAGACTAAAATGAATTTCTAAACTGTCACTTAAAATTAATTTAGCAGAAATGTCAAATTTCTTAACTATTTAATAATATCAACGTAGTCGGAAAGGAAGGAAGCCGTTTCAGCAATCGCACAATATATCGCACCGTTGAGCCCAGGCTTTGTTATGCAACGTCAACAATTAGGCACGATTAATTCGGCAAGTCTTAAGGGCGGCGTAAATAAGTTTGTAAGATAATGTAAGGAATGTGTATTCGCATTATGTAAATGCGTACATTACGCGGATATGTATCAAAATCGGAAACTTAATTAAGTCGGAGACTACGCCATTCTGACACGGTGTGAATGTCTAACACGACTGGCTGTAACGTTTCGCCGCTGCGAGCGCGGGTTATCCATATGAATTCCCGAGAGTCAAGCGCGGCCGGGAAATGAATGACATTACTAATTTTGACTAAAACAGACAACGCGAAGATAACGCGGGAACCGCGCTTGATAAACTTGGCGCTTCGATTTATCACTTCTAATAAACGTCAGCGCCGACGAACGATCGACTGGAAGCGCTCCCCAAGTAAAAATTCAACTAGTTTTTAAAGAGCGGCACCAAACTAGCAAGTTGTACTTATCTAGACAAAACTGGCATAAAACTAGATAGAAACTGGCAAGTACAACTTGGCAAGTAAAAAGTTGTCAGAATCTAGTCTAGTTTTCTCAGAGTAAAACTTTTCATATAGTGAATTAGTAAAACTGTTCAGAACTAATCTAGATGCTGGGAAATCAAAATTGTAGTTGCGAGTTACTAGGCAGGCACTGGAGAAATAAGATTAATAAAATATATAATAATATATAATATATAAATATTTGAATTGCCTTACATGTTAATAATTGAATGATTATATTTTCCAGTTAACTACAGTTCAAACGAAACATTATATCTGTATTAACCATTTTTAACGCAACAAAATTAATCGTATATCAATTAAAATAATTACTTTCAGCATTTCAGCATTTGTTTATACTAGTAAATTAATATTCCATTACAGTTTGGAATATTAATTTATCAGTAAAAACAATAAATGTCTAATATGAACAGTTAATAACTAAACTTTTGAGCAGCGAAATGTACATCGGTACATTTCGCTGCTCAAAAAAGGCACAGCACGTGAAAAATACGGCAGTGTTATTACACTGCCGTATACGGAGGCAAGGGTTCCATTCCCTTTATATCAACGAAGAAGTTTTTTCACTGAAAACGATTTCAAAATTAGTTTAAAATTCAATTCCATGAATTTAATTTTAACATTTTGGCACAGATTTATTTTATATTAGGGAGATCTGACTCACATATACACACACATACATACACACATGCATGCATATACACATATAAACGCACGCACACCCACGCATACACACAAATATCCCTATTGGAAAAGGAAGTCTGGCAACAGTATAGTGTCGAATGGCTTAAGTATGGCATGAGTGTGGCGAGAGTATAGCAACAGGCTTGATCAATATCGCGAGTCATACTGATACCATATTGTTGCTTTCCTCTTGCCATCTCGTTGTCTGACTCTCAGTCTGGCAAAAGTGTGGTAACGGTATGGCCTCAGTATTGAAACAGTCTGACATCATCATCATTATCAATCATAAACAGTATTCATCATTAATCATCATTATCATTCATCGTCATCATTAATCATTATCATTCATCGGCATCATTAGTAATTTTTGCCAATAATTTAATCATCATCTACTTCCGATTTGACCATATGTAGTCAGATCGGATTGCTCAGATAGTCATGATCTACTTGTCCCATTCTACTTCCGGACTGGCCATATATACACATACTCCACTTGACCCAATCTACTTCTTGACAATATATATACTTGCTCTATTTTACTTCCGATCTGACCTTACATACACCTGTTATACTTGCCCTATTCTACTTCCAGTCTGACCATATATAAACCTGCTCCACTTGAACCATTCTACATCCGTTCTGACCATATACGAAACTACCTCACTTGCTCCATTCTACTTACGGTCTGACCATACATAGTCCTACATTACTGGTCTCATTCTACTTCCGGTCTGACCATACATTAACCAACTCCATTTGGCCCAATCTGTAACTGGTCTGACCGAAATTAACCAAATCCACTTGGTCTATTTTATTTCCGGTCTGATCGAACATTGAGCAACTCCACTTTGCTCATCCTACTTTTGATCTGACTATACATTGACCTACTCCACTTAGCCCATTCTACTTCCGGTTTGACAATAAACTGGCCCATTCTACTTCCGGTCTGATCGTACATCGATCAACTCGACTTTGCTCATCCTACTTTCGATCTGACCATACATTGACCTACTCCGCTTGGCCCATTCTAATTCCGGTTTGACAATAAACTGGCCCATTCTATTTCCGGTCTGATCGTACATTGACAAACTCCACTTGGCTCATTCAGCTTCCGGTCTGACCATGCACTGGCCAACTCTATGTGGCCGATTCTACTTCTGATCTGACCATAAAGAGACCTGTTCCACCTGTTCACGGATCTGATCAAGCACGGCGACGGTGTCTGCGGAAGCGATAGATTTTTATTATAAATGGAGATAAAATTTAACAAACTAGTTTTATTGGCCAGAGCCTTGCCTTACAGAGTGTTAGATTATGAGGTAGCTCCTGACGATATTTCCCTGCAAGGCGCTAGTCAGGAAAGAAGTTTAACGGGCGCCTTACGAGAATCAAGATTGAATTATTCACTTTCGTCTGCGCGCGGTTTCCGCGTTTTTACGAGCGTTGCGTTTCGCGTGACAATTTGGCCTTCTTAGTACCGTAATTGCGTTACGTAGCATTAATGCGCGTCAGAATTGACCGCAGGTGGTCGGAATTGCCTCGTTCGTCATTCCGTTCGCGCGGGAAAAATATAAATTGCTCATGTACAAGCGCGAGCGTTTCGTTACGCGAATCGCGATTTTGCAGCATGTTTGTTCGCGGATTTTTTACGAGAATTTTTGTGTTTCAAATTGTACGAGCGCGAGGAGGGAGAATTTCGGATGCTTTAATAATTTGGGAAAAAGTGGCGAATTCGGACATTTCGTGTACAAACGAAAAAGAATGAAAGAATTAAAGAGGCGAAGTACGAAATGTACACGTTCGCTCTTAAAACGATCAACGATTGCACAAAGGAATCGTTTAATGATCAGAGGGGTTCCCGTTGGCTATCTCGATAAGAGAAATTTATTTAAACTTTAAATTCAATCGGCCAACTTTTACACCGAGAGAAATAGTCTACTAAAAATTACTCGACAGTTTGGAGAAAATGTTCGATAATCGGATAACCGTAAGCATAATTTTTCAATTGTTTTTAATATCTACTGCCAGCATCGATTTGGAGATGATATTTGAGATTTGTTGAAATAGAAAAAAATTGTTTAACGATTCACTGACACATGATTGGATAATCGTGTCAAAAGGAATGTTCGACGGAGAATCAGAATAGATATCCCCCAGGTCCCGAAATAATTCTTAATGAAGCATGGAAAAACGACGGATCATCCGGATATCTGGGTGTAAATAACCGGCTCTTGAAGCTGAATGTGCAAACAAGCGAAATTGATATTCGAATCAGTGAATTTCATCTGGCACGTAGCGCTCTAAAATGCATAGCATTAATCCGCAGCGTTGTTCCTCAAAATACTTGTAAACTTTATAAACCGCATATTTCCGCATAAACCGTTGCCCCTAATACGGATCACGGATGCGCTTCGGGGAAAGGGGGACTATTATGTAACGCCGTCGTGGATTTGTGTAAGTATGACATAGAAATCATTTTACTACGCCGACATCATACACACCGTACAATACATAAAAATATTATTAAAAACGACGAAAATCTATAAACTCTACTCCAGTTTTACTCGTTTCTAAATTTAAAAAAATAATAAAATAAACGAAACTCGATACTCCAATAACGGTAAACCAATTTGCCTTCACTTTAACTCATTCAAAGATCAATCTATCTAGCAGAAAAGCTGAAAGAACGTAAATTACGTAACTTAAATAATTACATAAAAATTAGCGCAATTGGAATTCCTCGATATTGAACCTTAGAACAATGTTCTCCATTAACTGTAATGCTGTGATAAATATAAAATATTTTTACACCGCTATGTACTATCAAAAACATATATTTTTTAAATTGGAGTATTTAAATTCGCAACTCAGCTCTGTTTTTCAAATTCTCGCCTAAATGTTTTATCTGTTAAAAATTGTTTCCAATCAAAAGCTTTTGCCAGCAGGCGCAAAAGCCGGCGTAATTTTTGCCGCGACTCATTTGAACGCCCCGTTGGGAAAAAGGCCGAGTTATGACGCGTTCGTATAAAACGGAGGTATGCGGCGCGGGAATTCAAAGCGGGGCAGAATTCGCGCAGGTGAGCGCAGCATTTCGGAACATTCGGAATGCCGAGTCGGGGGCGAAGAGTTGCACAATGCCGGGCCATCTGCAGCGCCATCGGCGCCGTCAGGCCGGTTGACACGACTGATAGCAGTCAATGCGGTAAATGCATCGGAATCCATTCCGGCGATTCATTTGCCCAGCCGGCTGCACGGCCGCGCGCAGACATGCACGCGCGAATCGCTAAGACTAGTGATACGACCAAGGAATAGGCGGACCGGATTCACGCCCGCGTGTTTCGCGGTTTCGTCTTACCGGGTCTCCGGCGCCTCGTGCAATCGAATTTAGATATCCGAAGCCGAGATTTTCCCGAAGCTTGATTGCATATTACACGTTCGATTTCGCAATCTCGGCTTTAGGGGCGCGTTTGCATCTTTAAAGAGTTGTTATTCTCAGACAAGGGACGTTTGGAGTGTGACTCACTTCGGCGGAAATGGACAATTTTTGTATGTTTCGGGAAATGAAAGTTTGGAATGTAGGGAGAGGAGAAATGGAAGCAGTTGCGAACTGTAGTGTGAGAAGCCTGGACAGAAGTTGTAAAATGAAAAAAAATGTTAAGAATGTTAAAAACGTTACATCTACACATTTTTATGCTTTAACTTAAACATTTTTCTAAATATTTATTGACTCCGAAAAGTATTTTATTTATTAATAGAGAAATCTTATGTGAATGCTTTTCTCGTATATCAATTTTTTATTCATATACTAACTTTTAATTCATTCTTACACTTGCGATCTGTTATTTGAAACGACATGAAACTGAGTCAATGACGTTGATAAAATAGTTCCAAATTAAAGTGTTCTGTAACAAAAGTGTTCTCTCGGGAACTCTTGTTTTCCTGCGGGAACTGTGACGTTTTCTAGTAGTGAATTACTGCAAATTTTTCTCTCTCATCTTGAAAAAATTTGCAAATTCGAACGTAATTATTTTAACGATCTGTCTTGTTAATTATAATTATCATTTGCCATCCAGGCAATGCCATTTTGCAAGTATTACCACCTTATCGTCACTCAAGAGACATGAATAATTTAGATTCGTACTTGTTTAAACACAGTCGTATTTCCGATGAAAAATAATATTTAAATGACTTGCATTGTGTTTTGCGTTCAAAATGGTTGAAGGAAGAGTTTAGCTGTTGCAAGAAACGAGGCTGAATGTATTACGATCGAACGTTTAGCATTAATTAATGTTAATAAACCGACTCGTTGGAGCGTGACCGTGCGGCGCGCGTCAGTTTTATTTAAACGGCACTTTACAACTTTTTCGCCGAGAAACAAAAAGCGCGTAATTGCACAACCAAATTAACACGTCAGACACAAATTACGTTATGAGTTATAACTCGTAGATCCTTTTCGCTGACGGGCACGCCGACGCCGCGCGCGCGAGTGCAACGTTCCGCGCTGTATAGCGGCTTCTCCGCAAAATAAACCGAGTCGAATATTGTTGATTCGGCTAAGTCATCCAAGTACCATCACGACACGACGAGATTGTTGAACAGTCAATTGAATGTTTTGCAACCGATCTTTGGAAAAGTTAATTTTGTTAGGCGCAAGCCCAAAAGTTAATTGATTATCACCGAGATTCCATATCTGTTTTTCCTTTCTAATTATTGAATATAAGTATATTTGTTTTGCATATAAATCGTCTGATTTAGTCGCATTGTTCTGCGAATTGTGGGCTCTGCAAATAATGTGTTTGACTCTGTAAAGGATTAAATTGAAGGGAAAAAGTATTTAGGTAAGTACAATGCGAAAACTAATGTAGTTTTTTTTCTTTCGAATATAAAAGTAGATTAGTCAAGACTATCACGACTTAGACACTCAAAACGGCGATTTCAATATTGTATATAAAGCTTAATATGAGTATTCATTTGGGAAAATTAAAATAGCACAATATATATTTGCCAGTGTATTATTAGGATATTCAATAATTTTTAATATAATTAATTACAATCCCATTTCATTTTTAATAAATTATTACTACTCAGAATTAGATATTGGTCTATTAAATTTACGTATTCGATCTTGTAGGATCATACATATTGAACAAACTATTTGGAAAATAATCAATACCCCGCACAAAATATAGAGAAAAGTGGTCCCCGTCAAACTGGATGAAAATTTGGTGAAATATTCTTCAAACCATTCAGATTAATGAATCAA
>JABFPB010002133.1:0-21397 GCA_022817645.1 Ceratoteleas bidentatus
CTATGTATCATGCAGAATATTTTTTGCACATTTTTTAACATTTACGTAAACAATTGTTTTTAATTTACTAATAGTGCGTTAACCAATCATCAGATTTGGTTTAAAAACTATATAAGAATTCTTTATGTTGGTCTTATTAAGTGAAAAAATTTTGCATCAATCTTCATTAGCTGATTCCGGAGATATTTGATATCAAAATTTTTATAAAATACATGGTTAGTAAATCTATATTTACGGATTTTTCCAACTTTAACACCGGATATCTCCTAAACCAGCTAGTGGAGCTTGATGAAAATTTGGATAATTAAACTACATGATATGAACAATGTTTCATCAAAATTTGATCGAATTCTGACGATTTTGATTTCACTGTGCAAATACCTTAAGTATTTGTTAATTGAAGGAAAGTTAATTGAATTGTTTGTATTGGGTACATTTTTAGAGGTAACAAACTTTTTTATTGACATCGGGAATTGAGCACGTAATGCTGATGTCTTTATCGATGCCATTTTGTCTCTGAGCCACTACGCCTTGAATTTACTCTGACGTTATTAGTGTGTTTTTATTATTAAATATTTTATTATTAAAAATTTTGTTTATTTATTCTTATTTTTTATTATTCTATTACTGTTTATTTAATTCAATTTTAATGAATGTTATTCAATGTTAGTGAACATTATTTATCAAAGAAAATATTTAAAAGTATTATAATAAATGGATATTTTTTATAGTTAATACGAAAGTTATAAACAAATTCCAGTTTATTTTGTCTAGTTAAACTATCCAATGCCAGCCTAGTAACTGCACAGCTTAAACTCGACAAGTTTTACAATTCTCAGCCTTTACAATCCCTAGATAGAGAAACTAGATGTAACTATTTACTAAATAAGTCTAGTAAAACTATCTAATATTTACCCAATTACTATATCGAATGGTTGTTCAGCAATTTGACATATATCTAATATATGTTTATTATACGTATATTATATGTATATATCTATTCTATGTATGAATGTCCATCTAATATATGTATAATATACATCTTGTTCTATAGGGGTCATAACCTTCCAAGTACCTTGACCAAAACTATACATTCTGGTCACACTTTTACACGGGTTATAAGGAAATGTATCTTTTAGGTGATTAAAACGGTGTGCTTGTAAATTCGAGACCGTTGCAATTTCGACGGATGATAATCTGTTCCTTGAGAAATTATAGCTCTATATTTTAGCGCTACTTTTTTCGATTTTAAAAATTAATTGCATTGTTTGAAGACAGCCATTCTTAAATTTATTAAGCCAGCTAGAAAAATGTTTAAAAAATAAAAAATACTCAGGATGTGATTGAACAAATTCTACTAAAGAACCAAGTGAACGAATTCAATTATTTTTAAAGCGGCAGTATTTAGGAGACTTGCATTTCGATGCTGTTACAGATTGTTCAATAAAAATAACTTTCAAAGAAGAATGAAGAGTAATGAAAATTGATTACGGACAATCGTTTTTTATCAAGAAATCTTTTAGCGAAATATTACATCTAAGTGACGTATTGCAGATTGGAATTGGAACTTTCATTTGAATAGTTGAATCTTAATACTCTTTTTCTCGACACGCAGAAAATAGTTATGACGTTTAATTTTGAGGATCTACGATTTCATTTCGAATCGCCATTTCTTGGGTTTACTTTCGCGTGAAGCTTTTACATAAGTTTTGTTTCATTTGAACTGCTTGAGCTCTAAATTATTACTATGAAAAGAAAATGAATAATAATAACAAAAATAATGATAATAGTAATAAAACAATCATATTTGGCAGTGCGAAGTTATACGCAAGTTGGTTAACTTACGCGGAATTTGTTAAAATGTAATTAAAAGTTGCGCAACTCTTTTGAAAAGTCATTGTGTGCAGTTACACTTGGCTGACACTGATATTATGCAAATGAAAATTCTTCGCTTATCAATTTAAATTCCGCAAGAAAACACGCGATTAAATATATTTTGGAAAATTGTTCGTTTTTACATTATTAAGTTAATTGCTAATACTAACGGAATACTGCATAAATTAATTTGACCGAAATTTTCAATCAACGAATAAGCCATGCACAATGTATACACAGTAATAAATTATTACGTTTCTCCAAAGTTGAATTATTCGAAAACTCGTTTCCCACAGATCCGTTGTATCGCGTTCTTAGACGTGACATTTCCCATTCACATTTCATGCCAAATGTAAAGTTCATCAAAGAAAGAAAAAGCTGGTTAAAGCTTGTAACCTTAAAATACCACACTTGTAATAAAGGAGCAAACTTTTGCATGTGCTTTAACCGCGCAACAGCGCGCGGGCAATTTTTCCATCGGCTCCTTTCATCTCGTGCAAAAATATTGAATTTTTCATCGAACGCCGCCGCTTTTCTTGCGCGAGATGTAATTTCGACCAGAACAAGCCGTGAGGCAAAAATTACGCGTATCAGGTGTAAATTGGCCGCGGCGATTGCGAGCGACGCAAAGCACGAAATACGTGAGAACTGGGCCGCTGCGCTCCCTTTTTGTCCGCTGAAAATTTGAATTCATTTCGCGCAATTTGCGCGACAGCCAAGCCAGACGCGAGTCTTATCGCGCGCACTTTTTACGCCCGCGTAATGGACTTTTGGTGTAGCAAACTTTTTTATACCGAATGTTAATAGATGTTTAGAAGACAAACAGGGCGCCGTCTCCTTCGCCCGACAAAACGCGCGCCAAATCCCTTTTCATCCGACGGATCCCCATTAGATCGCGCCGTCATTTTTCGGTAATACCCAAGTTTCTGATACATTTTGCCAGACGCGACAAATGTCATCTCGAGGATGTATTTTGGTTCCATTTGAATCGACTTCCGAATGCCGCTGCGGGGCTTGTGTGCCCTTTAAAAACGATTTTGACGAAATCGAATGTCTGGAAAAAGACGTTTTTTACGCAATTACAGTATGATTCTGAAATCGCGTGAAATGAGGTTGTATTATTTGCGGTTTTTGTTTTTTTACTTTTTGCCGAAAAAATCACGTTGTTTTGTTCCCTAATCTTGAGGAAAAAATTGAAAAATGGGAAATCCAAGCACCGCCAATTCGCGCGATATTTCATCGCTCCTCGTCGCATTAATCACCCGGCAATTAGTTGGCAGTTGCTCGCGAAAAACAGCGTCGTCGGGCATTTTTTGTCGCGCATTTTCGCGACGTTTCGTACGCGCGCGCCGTTGTTCCTTAAAGCGCGCATAAGTCACGCCGAGATGGTAATTTGGTGTTTCGCAAATGGATTCCTCGCAGTCTGAGGCGCGACGTCGACTGTTTCTCAAGGGTTAGAGAAATGAGAAATCCGATCGATACACTTTTTACGGCCCGAACGCGCTGAGTCGTAACTCGTCGCGCCCCCTGCATGCAAATGATGACAAAATATAGTGGCCGTTTGCCATCCATCATAATCCGCAAATACACTCGCCCGCAAATTACACCCCTCGGATTATGAATCGAAGCCGGAATAGGTTGATTAGAGTTAATGACGGTTTCAATTGAATCATCGATCAATCGATCATTTACTGCACTAATTTACTGCAAGACCTTTTTTCCATTTTAAGTTTCTTATTTTCAAACATTTTTGTTCGAAATAACAAATTGTTTGAATAATAATGAATTTGTATTCAAATTTTTCATAAAATAAGACTGTTGAGTATTAAATAATAAAATTATTACAGAAATACCAATAAGTTCATATTTTGAATATATGATTAATTTCTTTTTTTGAATTCCACAAATCCCAGAAAATAAGGCAAGAAGCTGCCATACATTCAAAGTTTATTTCTCAGTAAAATAACCCACTTTAATAATTATTGTCTCGGAAATATCACTGTAAAAGTGAACCAAATTTTCATCTTGTCTCAATCTGCACCAAATTTGATCTAATTGACATTTATTTCAGCTTATAAACCCCGTTATTCTCTTTAGTTTAATAAACGTTCAATAAAAATCGGTTTACTACACAAATAAAACTGAAGGAGAAGGGAACACGAATAGTGGTGCTTATTAAAATGAAAATTTGTTTTGAGTGAGGGTTTATGACGGATGGGAAAAAGTTTGCAAAGACAATCCGGCGAATAATTACGCGCCCCTCCGCAAAACAGGACGACGTCGTTGACTGAACCGACGCTGTCAATAAACCGGTGAAAATTGTGCCATGAAAATTAATGATTGCCAACTCCGGGCATTAACGGCGCGCCCGAATCGCTCGGGGCATCGAGGGACAATTAGGGGAATTGCCGGGCCTGCAAATTCGGATGCCGTAAGACGTTCCCCGACAAAGCCCGCGTTTTGTTTATCCGCGTCATTTAATTAAACTAAAAGCCCCCGCACCGATAAAACGCGCATTATCGTTATGAAACGCGCTGTTTCGAATGTTAACAGCGCGCAATTCGATAAATGCACGCGCTTTTTTTCGCGATCGCGGAATTTATTAGCGTCGAATGCGCCGCGACGCATTAACTTATTTTCGTAATACGCTTTTTGTCGAGCTTTGAAGGGACGCAAAAAGCGAGCAAAAAGCCGCATAAAGGCGTCGTCGACTTTTTTTTCGGCCACTTTTTGCGCATTTTCAAGATATGTAGAAAACTTTCTATTGTACGACTCTGCTTGCTGCGTCAGCGCTCTTATGTGTGCGAGCGACGGTACATAGGTATGTGGGTACAGTTATGTACGTGCACATATATATGGGCCACAAATACTTTATCACTACTAGAAAATTCGTGTAGCTATTTTCTGGGGAGCATTAGCCGGATGTTCCTTGTACCACTATACGTCTCTGTCTGATGAAAACGCACGCTTCCTCGTGTCACATAATTCTGGCTAGACTCAAAATGGAAAACGTTTCAAATCGCCGGAATGACAAACCACGCGCGCTTCTGGACTTCTCCCTCGGTTCATAAAGGCATTCATTGTTCCGAATACCAAAATATGTCATTACGGAACAATCTTGTTATTCTTCAGAAACTCGGAGGGTTGCAGCTGACAGTGCTAAACCTTTTAATGATATTAATTCACGCGTTTGTTGTCAATTTGCGAATCAGCAAAATAAATTGGCGAAAGAAAGATCAGAATAGACTCTGTAAAACTGTAAAATTACGGTGAATTTTACTGGCATTTTCTTTTCAGTAAATTTTACCGGAATATCGCAGTTTTACAGGTGTATAGTGAATGCAAAATGGTGGTTCTTGTTTGGGGTTATAGAGAGGGAAAGTAAAAAGACATGGAAATGCCAATCTTTATTTTTGAGTTTAATCCAAGTGTGACTATGTAAGATACATCATAAACTGAACTCAGTGCCTGCACGCCGATTCAACACAACACTTATTCGAGACACAGATATGAATTATTTTTAACTTACCTTCGATGTGTTATTGCTCTGATATTTCGCATCCGTAACGTTATAATTGTTAGCGATTCATCGATTATGATACTCATCCTGGCGTTAAATTATAAAATCGTAAAAGGCGGAAAAAATCGGTTCCGCTCCAGTGAATATCCCAGAATGTATTGTTTCATCGAAATGGATCATTATCTACACGTGATTCCAACTTATAACTGAGGATTACTATTGTTTACGTCGAATTTGATAAATACGCATAACTGAAACGTGATCGATTATATTTAATACAAATTGTTGCACTCAAACATTACGTGGAACAGGTCATGCGTGCACATTTTCACGATAATATATTTATCGTTATACGATAATTTGTTTGGCTTAATAATTTTCATTTTAATTTCAAGAAAATGACTATGGTATTAATATCAACGAACATTTGATACATATATTGACAAATCCGCAGCAAAGACAACATCATGTGAAAACATTTATGAAACCACTTTCCATAAATAAATAAACTATAATCCATAGACAAATAAATGTTCAATAAACAAGTCTGTTTGCGACGAGAAGTTTATCTATCAGCGAAAATAGCTTTCAAATGTATCTCGTCTCGTGCAGGGTGTCATTCATCTGTAAATGTATTTCTAATAACAGCATTATAACCTTCGACATATACTAATTAATTTTCGATTGAATTAACGTTAGTTCTTCTGCTAAATGAGGATAATTGTGTCTGAGACGGAGTTTCGCTTAGGATCTGGCAAGAAAGTTAACGCCGTATTAAATATATTTATCCGCGGCCGTATTTCGTCATGTCAATTGAATAAAGTGCTTTTAATGAATTAGCCTGTGCGAGCCGAGTGGTCGATCATATCACCGGGCGACGTGATGAATCATCAGCGTAAACTTCGGGCGAATTGAAGTGCGCAGTATCGACGATTCGGGAGGTTATTGCCGAACATCGCGTTAGCACGTCGCAATAACATCCTTAAACGTTTTGCTGAAAGTTCATTTGCATAAATCGTTCGTTCGAACTTTTGCAATGCATTGCGATCCAAAAGAGTGACAAAAGAACCGCGAAAATACGCTCGCTAATTCACGTACGCGACGATCAATAGCGTAACGCGCTTTGACAAATGTACATTGATTCGGCGGCCAACTTTTTGTCAGACTAAGTTTTTGACTCGACATCGAAATGTCGAGCCAAGCACAAATTATGAATCGCATTAGTACATTCGATAAAGTTCGAGCAACATTAGCGCGAAATTTATCGCACTTAGGTGATTTTTCAAGAAAGCGGCACTGAGGAGAAGCTTCGTTTGGACTAATGTTATTCTACGACGAGACAATTGTTTCTCGAACGCTTTTACGGGCAATCGGATAATTTATGGATCTATGCCATTTAAGAAGAGTTCCGATAGATTTGATCGGCTCTTGATCGGGACCTTATCAGAAGACATAAAACAGTTACATTAGCATGATCGGAATCGTTTACGATAAATGGATTTTCTATTCAGTGTTTGTACAAAAGGATTTTATTTTATGGCGGCTGAAATTCTGTTTGATTTTGTTGAAAAGTAAAATGTATGGAAATTTGTGAAATAAACCAAAATAATTGTTTAAACTTGGTTGTGTAATTTTTGCGGCTGTCGGATGTGCAAAATGATCGATTCGAGGGAGAATTTCGAATAAAATTACATGTTACGGAAGTCGCATGAAATATGTCAGAACAGGTTTGCAATGCTTTTAATCAGTAAAAAGTTCATCGTAAAGGGATGGAATGGTTTTATCGGAAATTTATTGAAACATAAAAAGCATTTGATTATCGTAAAATAAGTTGGTTGCATATCCGAATGACCGAGCATAAAAGTGTGTGGGAAATTATTCTTACCCTCGATTCAGCAAGAAGCACGTTTTTTCGCGTGATTTATGAATACTGGGGATTGGATGTTTGGAATCTATATTTGGAAGTAAAATTATCTAATCCCTGCAACGTCAAACGTGATTCGAGTAAAATTATATAAATACAACTGCAAATCAGATTACATATTAGAATATTATTTTGAAATTCATACATTTATTATTTACAATTAACAGGTTTAATGGGGAATAGTTTTTAAGGTAGAAAATTAGTATGAACAAGGACAGATTATATATAATCTTATGAATATATATAATCTTATTGAAAATATTTTGAAGTTAACTAGTTGATGAAAATTTAATATGCTATTAATCAAATTACGAGAAATCGATTACTGAAATAAAATCATAGGTATCCAATCATAGCTTAAATCCTGAAAGAATGAAAACCGAATTTTGACACTTTTTACAGGATTTCACTCATTTAACCTAAAATGTCCAAATTCATTCATCAGTTTCTCTGGGTTTAGACCACATTTTTTATTCCAGCAATCGATTACTCGTAGTTTGATTAACAACATACTAAATTTTCATCAATTTGTTAATAAATAGCATTTACTGCTTTTCTATCTTAAAGTAGTTGTGTGATCTAATCAAAAGGGTTTAATTTTTCTCAAAAACTCACATATTTAAGGATATTCACTCGCCAAAACGAAAATGCAAAGAATTCATTAAAATTTCACGAAAACATAGTTTAGATAAACATAAAATTGTCTTATTTTTCTCACATTTAACCATATTATTTATGAAATAATGCAATTTGAAAATCCGATTATTCCTATACTGACGTATGAGTTAGAGTGGCGCCAACATATAAGCAAAGACGTAACCTCTACCGTCAATACTCTTTTATATGTTGGCGCTACTGTAGCTCATACATCAACATAGGAAAAATCAGATTTTCAAATTGCATTATTTCATAAATAATACGGTTAAAAAATCTGCAAAAATTTCAGTCAGTCTTATATATTTTTAAACTATGTTCTGGTCAAATTCCAACGAATTCTTCATATTTTCGTTTTTGCGATTGAATATCCTTAATAGAATAAATGTTTCTAAATGTATTAATGTACTAAAACATACCCTTTACAGTTTTAATTTTGAAATAATTAAGTTTAGAAAAGAATAGACTTTTAACACAACTTCTTGTGGCGAATGTTCTGGTATACATGCAATTTTCGACAAATGTAATTTAGTATTATATTTTTCGATATAATTTTGGTTACGTCGCCTATATTTTGATAGTTGAGTTCGAAATACATGCTTTCATTGATAGTTCTGAAAATTTTTTTAGTTATGAAAATAAGTAAAAATAAAACTATTTCTAGATATTTTTAATAAGTTTTCACTTCTTATTTACATATTTTACTATCAAAGGTTGCTGATTTGATTAATGTTTGTTTAGAGTCTATGACGACTACTTTAATACATCAAACAGAATTAGTGCCACAAAATACAGAATTTTCATCCAAATATTGTCTTTGCGATATAATCATATTCATCCAAATATTGTCTTTGCGATATAATCATATTTAGATAGTAAATACTGAATTATCAGTTCTGAGTGATAATGCAGTTCGATAAATTCTAAACCAACTAGATACGTCCCGAACAGTCATTTAGCAATAAATAATTCGAAATTACTATTTCGATATTATGCATCCTAAATGACCTATGGTATACGATAAACTTAATACACAGAGTCAAACACCGCAAATTCTATATGATTGTTAATCTGAATTTGATTAACATTAAATAATGTCGAAAACGATTAATCTTAACGTGCGTTCGAACTTCATCAATTCTGAATGATTCTTTCGGCGCAGTTAATCACGAAAGAAAATACGGCTCTGCAGAACAATTATGTCTACAAACCAAATTAATTTGATCAATCACAAATGTTACATTAGAAATCACGTTTGGGTTATGTCGGTAATGATTACGAGAATTCATCAATCTTCCACAGTCATCAGACATGTGTAATTGCAATCAGAAGGGAAAACTGGCAACAACGTAAAGATCTCTAGAATCTTTTATTCGGAACATAATTACGGGGATTCATTTCGCTCGTTTCGTTTTCCATTTCTCAACATCCGTTTCTTTGCTTGTCTTTGCTTTTCGCTTTTCCGGTAAAAAAAAGGGAGCGCGCGCGTGAATGTAAAATCTCTGAGCTGCACGAGCCAAGACGTGTGGAATACCGTCGACTGCCTCGAGGTAATAATTCCATGATTATTTCATAAGGGTCAGGGGATTTGAATATGTATGCATAGAAATTTATAGCCAACAAGGGTAGCGTAATTGTAGACTGCTGGCGAGTTTTCAAGGGCTCAACATCGCGTACGACTCGTTATAATGAAACAAAAACGTCCCTCCGGCGGTGAGTGCAGCAGCAAACCGCCGAACCCCTTTCATTTTCTGATTTTTCTGCCCTAAAATTCGAACCCCAGCCATTTTCAATGCGGAAACTACAAATCGCGGTGGCTCCGAAACAAACATTTCAAACCAATTTACCGAAGTCATTGTGTGGCAAAGAATCGCCGACGAACGATCAGGGAGAGGCTTCGGTGACTCAAGTTGCCGAAAATGTATGCAAAATTGGCGGCACTGAAATTAGTCAGAAAAAACGGTACAAATATTAATATGCAGGGACATTTCGACGGCGGATATAACGGTAACGACTCAGCGCAGGCCGGGATTATGGCGGAAGGAATTAGGTGCGCTCATATGTGGTTTAACTGAACAGCCACATTTGTGAATCACGTTATGACTTCGGTTGATGCTCCGGTCCTTTGTGTTAATTTTTGCTGCGTTACCCTCTTTCCGATATTGCGTTCAAACTACCCGCAAATTGTTAACTGCACTTCTCTCCAGTTGACAACTTTTTCTACAGCTTCGATAAGTATCAAGATTGTGGAACTCGCGTTATTAAAAGTCTTCAGCTTCGACTCCGTCAACTTCGTCACGCATCGACGGCTCGGAAGGTCGAAAAAATCATAACCGAACGCCATTGCGAAGTTGCTTAAAAATGGATTATCGGAGAACGGAAAGCCCTTTCGAAAGGTACGTGTTTCCGGCGTTTCGCCGGGGCAATAATGAGGACTGAAAACGGCCGTAATTGAATCGGCGCGGAAGAACCTCAGAATGTCGATCGGCAGCTCGTGAGCCGCTCGATCGGAGTTATCTTGGGGAGCGTAATGTCATGCTCGACGATAAAATAATACTCCGCCCGGAGTGGCGAGAATCGTGATAGTTTGTATCGTGGCGCGGCGCACAATGAAAAATAAAAGCTAAGCCAACAAGGTGGGGCATCCGGGGATGGAAAAAGGCAAGGGGGCGAAATGAATTTTCTGCAAAAGCTATCGCCCCCCCCCCTTCGAGCTCGGAGCCGTGGCTCCCGTGAGAAATCGATCTCGATGCGCGACGGCCTCATAAAGACGGCGAAAATATATCTCTCGCCGCTGGGAAAGTTTGGACAAAGTTGCTCAGTCAACAACGTATTAGGTTGCCGCGGAGTGCATCCTTCATGCTTAAACAATGCGCTGTTTGTCCAGTTAATGTATCTGCCGTTGATCACTCGAGATGATGCATCGGGGACGGTCCGTCAAGCCGACTGGTCAGGCAAAAATCGACGTCGAGTCGATCTCGCGGTTGTATTCAGAGGATGTGGTAATGGAGATGAATTTCGTCAATGCAGCTGCCTAGGAAAATCGCCTGTTGGCGTTTACTTTGGCCACAGCGGGAAAAATAAAATGGAGTAATTGTATTCGAAAGTGTATCGGTTTACTGTTTATAGACAATGGTGAATTATGGAAGATCTGACTATCTCGTAATCAAGAGTTCTGCAAATAAATGGTCTGTGAAAATGAATATGTACTCGAAACAAATAGAGTTTTTTGCAATGGAAGTTTGTAAACAGAGAGTATGCATTACAGTCGAAAAACAATACTTTAATTGCCTTCATTTTAAAATGATATGAATAATTTATTATAGGAACGAAAATTAATAATTTTGCGAAGGGTGCATTTTTTGTCAAAGTTCTTGCACTTTCGTTTCATATCATATGTCGTAAACACTCTTTTACTGGGAAACGGTTTACTAAATAGTAATATGCATGCCTAGTGACGAAAGTAGTTACTTTCGTCACTAGACATGAAAGGTGCCATTTCGGCCCATATTTAGATGAGCTGAAATTACACCTTTCTGAAATTGAACCTTCTTCGAGTCTTTTCTGAAATAGAACCTTCTTCGAGGCTTTTCTGAAATGGAACCTTCTTCCAACCAGATGTCGATATGAAAAATTATTTACGCCATGTATTTTAAGATAGCTAAGAAAGGCCCGATTTACGAGGAAATTCGGAATCAAAGTTCTACACGACAAAAAGGTAAATGATTTTCACCTAAAAAATATTATCGTATATTACTACAATATTATTTTTCAAATCATTTGACTAAAAGCTCTATCTCGCGGAAGAAATGAAATAACTTTAATCAGCCATTTCAATCAAGATCGATTCACGAGAAATCCGCGAACAAATAATGCGACCGTTCACACGCAAATATTAGTCTTTGAGGGCTCAGTGTCCCGAAACGATCATTAATAACGCAGCCGGTAATCATTACAATTAATTACGAGCGCTCAGTTGGAGCGATGGTGTCAGAAACGACGCATATTTCGCTTTGAGCCCGTTGACCGATAGGTTGCATGACGAAAAAGGCTTTCCGGCTAGGGATGACACTTGAAAAATTGAAGAAACAGACAAAGGGGTCGGGATGTTCGTGACGCTCAGGACATTAAAATAAATCGATAACTGCGGCCGCGGGACGCTATTATTACGACAATGAATGCCAAAGTTTGTTACACGAACGTGTATTATGAGCTTTGAAAAGTTGGCAGTAATGGCGGATTGCATATGCGAGATTATTGACTCGAGTGGCGCGTTCGACTGCCACGATATTCGAGTTTAATTATTCAAATTTCGCGGCGCTGTCTGGAATCCGGCTATTTGTTTCCGCGTGTGCAAAATCGGCTAATTGTGCGCCGAAAAATTGCAGCGCTCTTAAACCTAGTTAAGTGAAGTTGCTTACCGTTCGACAGTCGAACCGTCGCGTAGAACGCGTCAAAACAGATGAGTCGTGCTGTGGTTAAATAAACACGCTCGGTATCAAATATGTAAATTGTCATTTCAGTAAGCTCGGATTCCGAAATCGTTCGTTGATAATTCAGGGAATGTGTGAAATTGAATGTATTATGTATAAGCCTATTTGCTTTAATAAAGGCATTACTGAAAAATATTTGTCCGCAGTCGTGCTTTTTTCACGGCCAATTATCCGCCAATCTTTCCGGACCAGTTGCCTATAGAATATTATATGACTGTTCGTTTGAATGGTTAAAATCAAAGTTCGCTCTGAAATAATTGATTATTTGATCAGTGCGCTCGCCGGGATAAACAGTTTTGATGGATCGTACTTACGTTGTTTGCGCGACAATTGTTAGTCGGTGATATGATTTTACGATTCAACGTAATGGTTATGTTTGTTCAGTCCGTTAGTTCGTTAAAAATTGTTTAAATAGTTTTACCTTTGTCATTTAAAAAGGTCTGTAAAGGTCAATAAGAGTCATTATTTGGCGCAAAGTAAACGTATCACTTGTCCGCAGATAACCGAGTCAAAGTGATTCCGGTGTCACTGTGGAAATTCAAATTCGCAAAAACTGCATTAAAAATTAATGTCATTTTGCGTGATTGCGAATTTAGAGACATTTTTTTTGTCAGTAACGTGTTTCTGGGATTGCATTAACACCAACCCTAACAGACACCTCTAAAACACATAGATTCGACGTGGAATCTACGTAGAATCTACGTTCGAATGTTCCTCCACGTAGAATCCACGTGGATTCCATGTTCGATGTCTATATGGGAAAATTACATCGTTACGACAATAAATGTTAATAAATGTTGCAAAAGGCATTGCTACACTTCATTAGAGGGGATCAATTCCCCTCAATTTAAAAACGAATCCGGTTCAACGAAAGAAACATTATTTTCAGCAGCTCAGTTGTCGATTTTTCGCGAGAAGGTGATCAATGTTTTAGCAGGCCTCCTCGGGCGACTGACAATCGATACGTTTGCTTTGCGATATCGGACGAATAAATTTTTCTTTACTTACGGACAACTCAATATTGTTCAGTGGAACTTTGGTAACTCACCTGAAACAGAAAAGAGAAGGTGGTCAGTAACCGGTTCGGGTAATTATCTGCATTTAAAACAAGTCGGATTAAGCAGAGATAAATGGTTAAAAACGTATTAAAAAGTTGCGATTGCCGACATTGTGTATAAATTGGAATCAATTGTTTTGAAATAAGTTGCTTAATTCAATTTATTTAAGCAAGAATATTTCATCTGTCAATTCTACATTTCTTTCAAATATGCATACAGTTAACTGAATATCGTTTATCAAATTATAAATAAATCACGTTCAGATAACTCGATTACATTAGCAGTCGCCTATATAAATTACATTAATATCATTAAAATTCCGTTCAGAAAGTTTGAGGCTAATTTTCCTCGGGAATTAATTAACAAACTGTTACAAAAACAAGTAAATATTATTTTAATGTTAAAAAGTATAAATAAATGAAAACTAAAAATGGGTTAGATTGTGTTTTTCCTTTATAAGCTTGCGAATATAATCATTTAATTAAACTTAAACTGCGATTAATCAAATGTCTTTATTTTGCTATATTTTGTGCCACAACAATATTTTTTTAATATTCTATAACATTTATAAATTATAAAATATTTATCAAGCATATATCTTCAATACTACGCGTTAAATTCTTTCTATCTATCATTCTATCTCATAAATGCTCTATCTCATAAACTATTTAGATAGTGTTTATCTGAAAATCTTAATTGAATTACGTATAAATAACACTTAATATCACGAGAACTAAACGGTAAAAATCGTGGAAATTTTGGCAAATAAAATTAATCGCTTCGTATTGCTACACATATTTTTTCAAACTTTAAGGGGAGGTATCAGTTAAATTTCAAGTGTATGATGGAATTAAGATTTTTGAGTGATAACTAGGTGATGTAACATGATATCAAAAGATAATTTAAGGGACATGCAGTACGGCCCTGGGGAGCCCCCGTTTTCGAGGAAATTCATCCAACTTTTTAACCAGTGAATATTTTCGAAAAAGCATCCGTAAAGGTTTAGGAAATTAAATTTTCTACACGTGCGCAAAATTTCAAGTCAAAATATTGAAAACTCTAAAAGTAGTAGCGTTTTTTCTATCTAGAAACCGCCGAAAACCGCTCTTTTTTAGGTCGAAAAATACCGTTGACCATCGAATTCCGCTCAAACTCATTGAAACGTCTCATTTCTATTAAATATAATGATTTTGAAGTTACAGCTGTATAACTTGTCTTTTTTGGGGCCATTTGACCGTTGGTTGATATGTCGACCCACTGTCAAGAATCATTCAAAATAATGTCTTTGAACTTTAAAATCATCATTTTTCGATAGAACTGAGACATTTCAATGAGCGGAATTCGAGAGTCAACGGTATTTTTCGACCTAAAAAAAAGAGTGATTTTGGGACGTTTTTGGGCAGATAAGACGCTACTACTACTAGAGTTTTCAAAAAGTGGGCAAAATTTCAATATTTTGACTTGAAATTTTGCCCACGTGTAGAAAATTTAATTTCCTAAACCTTTACGGATGCTTTTTCGAAAATATTCACTGCTTAAAAAATTGGATGAATTTCCTTTAAAACGGGGGCCCCCCAGGGCAGTACGAAATGTCCCTTAAATTGCCTTGTGATATCATGTATATCACCTAATTATCACCCAAAAATATTAATTCCACCGTACACTTGAAATTCCACTGGTACCTCCTCTTAATCTTTATTTTCACTTTTTATCTGAACGTCTTTATAGATCGACAAAACTGCAGATTCCTTTCAATCCAGCCCGAAGTTTATGCGGCCTGGGAAAGTAAAAGTGCGATTTTTCGTGCAAGTTAAACAAGTTTGTATCAAGTTTCGGGGACGCGTCACGTCAGCCTTCATTAATCAGCGGGGTAAAAAAATGGGTCAGCGATATTTGTACTTCTGGCGGATCGATCGCCGAATCCATCTGGCTTCGGCAACCCCAGGGCTCATTTGTTGGGAGCGTCGCGTGCTAATAACATTTGTCATAAACATTTACAGGGCGCGGAGGTGCGTAATAATTCACGTCGGGAGTCGCGGCGCAGCTTTTGTGCGGGGCCATTTTTCTTTGTTGCCGCGGCAAAAAGGTGACAGTCGGGGGGTGCCAAAAGTAAGCGCGGGCCCGACAAATGGAAAACGATGAGCAGCGTGTTTACAGTTGCGAGCGTCGAGTGTCCGCTCCGGCGCGTCGCAGCGGGAGGTCATTACGTCAAGTACCGATGTGATTTATGCGCATTAATAAACGTTTACACGGATCGCGCTTGTACCGGCACAAAGGAGCGCAAAGACGGATGGTAGCAGTCAAATTGAATTCCAGCGGAGACGTCCGACGATTTGGCCGTTGCATTCCGCGAGCCGGGCTTTCGCTGACGCGCCGTGACGGAACACGCGTGACTTTGTTCCGCGATTTCATGCCGGCGAGGTTTCCCAAAACCCGATTGCTTGTGGATATTAGACGAACGAATTCAGCACTTCAATGCAAACGCGCATTTTCAGGGAAGAAAAACTTGCGAACGAGAAATCGGTTTAATTGGACAAAATTTTACCAGAGAACAAAAGGTAATTGAGAAGAAAAGGCGAATCCTACAAAAGGGCATGTTTTTTTCCAAATGAAGGCTTTGAGTTATATGTAAGGTATTTCAGAAAGTAGAAATGTATTGGTGATAAAATGACGTTAAGGTGTAAGTTAGTAATTGCAGACAATTTTGCAACGATTATTGTTTGATGCAGATTGTGGCATGATATGTAAAATGTTTATTCCGAAATTATGAAAGAGTTCGGAGGAGTAAAAACTGTAATGATTGGTTCATTAACGTCTAATTTTGGAGTTCATTAAGTTTTTGCGATTTTAAATAAACACATCTGAACAGCCAACAGTGGTAGTAATCTTTTATATTCGATGCTGGTACGTGTTTAATATTAGCATTGAAAATCAAACCGAATGAATGAAAATACCCGGTAGAAATAATACACAAAGTCTTTGTTTATCAACCGGATGAAAAAGTTCAAATCTATATTTGCTAACGGAAACGGAAAAAATTTAATTACTTCAGATTAATTTTGTAATGTAGAGCTTTTAGTAGGTTAATAATCAAATAAAAGTCAATTATTTTAATTACAACATAACGTTTAATATGTTATGTAAATAAAGTTATCAAATGTATGTGTGTAATAAAATAAAATATATGGATTTTGTAATCTATTGATTATTTAGCTCTATAAGGCAGACTACAGACGACTGATTTATTAACTCCATATTTCTTAATCAATCTCGAGAAACTGGAGTGCGATTTAATATCTAGTAAATATTGGTTTAAAGTACACACTACAGTTCGTTGTTTCGTTATTAGGAGGAGATAGTAAAGAATTGTTTACATTGAAGGCAATCTTGTGTATTAGAGAATTACAAACCGGATCAGCTTTTAAATAATTCAAACATCAGAAGATCAAATTAATTTCCAATTCACATTTGATTACATAGTAATATCTATTGTTACCACAAACTATGAAGTGTAACATGAAGTATAACATGAAGTATATTAAATATTCAACTAAAATTATGTCTTGAAATACTAGAGGAGTACATTTACTGGCAAAAAAAAGTAAATTTTATACTATTCATTCATTAAATTGTGTTTTGCAATACATTTTGCTGTTCAAAATATGCCTTCCATGTAGCTTCGAAATTCAAATTTGACAGTTTTGACAGGTTAGATAATTTATTAATTATTTATTGCAAATAACGCTATAAATAAACTTAATAACTGCAGTATAACACGATCAGTGAGACTAAACGAAATGAAATACAAATTAAGAGATTCATATGTAATATGTTTTTTGGGTCCTTATTTTGCATTTTGTAATCTGACATATTGTAATAAATTATGTTAGTAACGAGGGCAACCATTTTATCATTCCTGATATTTCTTTCTATTATAAAATAAACATAAAACCCGAAAATATTATTTCTTGTTTTTCTCTCACATTCAAACGTAATTTAATAATAAAATTTTTAACACCTACTTTGACTTTAGATTTGGGCGATTTTCTACCCGAATACATTTGTAGGTGTGAGCTATCTTTAATTTGGAACCAAACATCACATGTTGCGGACGGAAAAAACTCGATTCCCAACCACAACGCAGATTCCAATGCATGAAATACTTGTCGCGTGGAATAAGAGTTGAATAAGAAAACATTTTTGATCCCTTTATCTCGAGCTTTTTTTAGCCTCGCCTTCGCTCTGGTAACAATGTATACATTCCTAAATACACACAATTTCCACGTCTAATTTGTTTAACTTATAACATTGCGTCCTGACATAGCGTGTAAACACATCTAAAATAAGACTACGCGCAAGATTATTTTAAAACTCGTCTCACCTACCCCGTCATTTCAAATAAATAACGAAATTCATTTATTTAATCAACGCGTCGACTTTTCGAGTTTCTCATTTCGCTGTTATCTTTGATCCGTTGTTCGTGACAGGCCTAAACACATTTATAAATTGAATTAGACGCGTCCGATTTACAAAACGTTACATCGAAATTGAGCGTTATTTTCTCCACGAATTTCCACCGCTATCGACAAATCAGTCTTGTATCGAGTCGGCGCTTCACGTACCCTCAAATTTGTCACGTCAAACAATTTAGCTGCGTTTTACATGGAACGCGATAAAACATTTGATGTTCCCTTCGTGGACGATATTACGTCTGTTTAGGCTCACGGTATAACATCCATTTTCAGCCGAATTGAGTTCCCCGACGTATAATATAAGCGTACGGCATTCGCGGATTGTTTAATTATGGCGCAGCATTGTGTATAAGTTACACAAATGGAAGTTGGGCAAATTCAATTTTTCCAAATAGGTGAGGCGAGGTATTTGTTTTGTGCAAAAACTCGTAAAAACGTTTTTGTTGTCACGCTTTTTTTGTAAATTGTATCGTTGAATCAAATTCTGTGGGCGGCGCTGCAGAGATTCAATTTTGGAAAACCTCTTTTTTCAATGAAATTACGGGACAAAATCGCAGTGAAAAAATGATTTACCGAATTAGGTTTTAAAAGCGAAGGAGAGGTGCTTGGAAAAATGCATTTCTAGGTGAAATCGAGTGGAATCGAATTATGAGGATAGTTTTTTAAATCGAAATTGTAAAGTTCGCAGATTGAATTGCGAGTTTGTTTATTGTCGGCATCGAAATTTCAAATCAACGTTCTTTTATAGTTTCTTATTAAAATTGGCGAGATGACTGGAATACTGTACGCGTGATGCGAATTCACAAGATTACCGTTACATTGCACAACACGGTGCACAAATTTACAACTTTAAACTGCAATTTCTATTGCATTATGCAAAATTCTGTAGATTGCGTCGCGATTTCTGCCGCTTCGCGTGAATTACGCATGGTTGCAATTGACGAATTAGCAAACAAGCAAGGCGCATTTTTCGCCGCATTACAAGGTCCCTTTTCATTCGGGATCACTGGTCGGGGAATCTGGTTAGCATCAAACGCGATTGCCCCTGCAAGACCGGAAGGACGAAAATCGCGTCTCGGCGTCTAATTTGTGGTCGCGTCCTGCTTTTTAGTATCCTGACGGCAATTCTCTCGTCCCGCGCTGCGCTCCGAAGATATTTAAATCAACGAAATTAAAGTCAGCGTAGTACAAAAGTATGATTAAAAGAATGCGAGGAATGAATGCTAATTGGTTAATCTTTATTCCGGCACGATTTAGTGCAGAGATAATTTCACTTCGGAATTCACCAAAGCGATAGAAAGTTGGGTTAACGTTTTCTGGAGACAGCTGGTAATCTCGGAAACGCCATCAAACTAAAACGAAGACGCTCCGAATAAGTCGAGGATCCGACAGGATCGACTAAAAAATGTCAGCATATGCAATACTTGATATTACTTTTGCATCGTTATTTTTGCAGAAGAGGTTTCAATGGTCCCAGTACAGAGAACAGATTATTTGATCCGAATAAATGTCATGTTTGTATACGAACCTAATAAATTTATCATTTGATTTAACTAAAGATTTCTTTGATTTAAGTAAGTAATTTATTTGATGCAAATATTTAATAGGTTCGTTTACAAATATGACAGTTATTTCAATCAAATAATTTCTTGAGGCAAATACATTTGCGAAATGCTGTTTCAGGTTAGAATTTCATGTTACATGAATGGAAAAAAACTGTCAAACTTAAAATAAACTGCATTTTTTTTACATTCCATAAGGTACATAACCTTAAAACTATATTTAGAATTATTTAATAATTTAAATTAATTATTGAATCATTTAATTATAAATTATTTAATTATATATTTAATTATGATAATTTAATTATCTTTTAAAACATTTATATTTATACCAACCCTATCTATTCTATTATATTCCACTATTTAAAATTAGGCGATTGCCTGTATGTAAATAAATAAATAATAAATAAATAAAACATTAGATATGATGGAAATAGGTAGCAAAACCGTAATGTGTATGAATTTATTCAGCAGCCATAATTATGTGAAACATAAATATAAACTTCGATTTCTGTACAGAAAATTGTGCTCTCCCACACGGTCGAAAATATATTTTTTAAATATAAACATAAATATATAACTTTTTGCCGCAAAAAATATATGTTCAATATATTTAAAATATGTAAAATGTACTTTAAACATATATAATATATAAACGCATATATATTTTTATATATATTTCACTGCTTGTATACAATAAATATATATAAAATAAATTCAAATTACACAATTTTTTGCCGAAATATATTTGATATATTTTGACATATATTTTCCGAACATATTTTCGTCCGTGTGGGCTGCTTTCCAAAATTTGACCTATAACCCGAAAAGGGACCTTTCCTTAAATTCCCTACGATTCGAAACACCAAAAAATGTATGTTTCCAAACTCCATCGAGCTCGGAAAGTCCGCTGTCAGTCAACCCGTTTATGTAAAACCGCGAGAGTGGGGTTTCGCGTAGGAATGTTTTCGTGACGAGCTTATTTGTGGTTCGTTACGCGAGCGCGCCGGTAGGCACGTAAATATCTTTTTTTCCCAGCCGTGGAAGTCTGGTCCGGGCAATTAACTGACCCCGTATCACTTTGCGGACCCTCGCATGATGCTTGTTTACACAAGAATAATGCGCGTTATGGGATTACGTCAAAACATCATTGTGCGGGCAACGTGATGAGCGGGGGATAAGCAGGGTGGGCCGTCGATGAAAAACGAAGGAAAAAAAGCGGCGTCGGGGCGAGCCGTCGGGGCCGATGCGACGATACGAACCGTCGTGCCACCCAGCGCAAAATCAACTCGGCATTGTGCATACATAATTCATGGGGACAAACCGTGCATGTTACGCGATTGTTGCGCTCAACGAGCTGTTTTATTTACCCCGGCCGACGGACAGCGCCGAAAATATGATACCGGCGGCTATTTCATTTTTAGGTTAAGAGAAGCCTTGTTGCCGCAGGATTTATCGAATGCATATTAAACTGCGCGCAATTGTCCCGGGGACTGTTCCACGGCTCCAATGCCCAAGTCCAATTCCCCGGCTTTTTACGCGATCGCGCTTTCGACGCATTGTCTCGCGTTTATCGCGCGGAAACGCTGATTGATTGCGGGTCGATAATCGTTCCGACTTATCAGACCGGGGTATCGTTTATGCGATTTTCTTCCATCGAAAGGTGCGCCGAGGTTGACGGCCGAATTCTTCTTTTAATTCTTTTAAGTATTGATATTAAAGATATCAAGATGGACGGCAGTGTCTTTATCAAGAGACGCGGTAGTTTTGTTAGTTTTGTTAGTTTCGTTAGTTTTGTTAGTTTCGTTAGTTTCGTTAGTTTTGTTAGTTTTGTTAGTT
>JABFPB010002134.1:0-21400 GCA_022817645.1 Ceratoteleas bidentatus
CTGATGGTTCCTATGCGGTTTTTAGCATTAGTTTTTATCCGTATCTAATGGTTTCTAATGGAATTTTTCAACTGGGTTACCACTGGCATTTTCATTTGGTTGTTCACAGTGTACGATAAGAATAAAAGTCAAAGTCAGCAAATCAACATCTGACCGCTCATTTTTTCTTAAGTAATGAAATATGACTCTTCCCGTCAAACCGCCAATTCAAACTTATTCCTCGCCTTGGACAGTTCGACATCATCTTAACCCTTTAACGGCGCAAAGCCGTTTAAAGGGTTAATGTAATCACTAATACATTCGCACTATTCCCACAAATGTTTTAATATTTCACTTTTATTAGGGAAGGAGGAGGTTTTGTATTTTCGTAAATAAAATAACGTTTATCAATATCGATATAAAAAATCTTAGTTTAATTACGCTATACATTTAGCATGTTTCTGAAAATGATTATTTATAATTTTTCTTGGATCTGGTACAATTATGTAGATTTTTAGCTGTCTAATAAAGCAAGTTTTGAATTTAATAATAAACTTTAACTATGAATATTTAGTAATTTCATTGTACTATAACGATTTATACAATTGTAATAAATTTCGCACATTATTGAAGATGTGCAGCATTGAAACGTTAGCTCGACGATAGTCGGACCAATAAATCGTCAAAATTATTCCGATTGGGAATTGCATTATTTACACATTATTGTATGTAACGTGTGAAGAATCAATTTCAGAAGTAATTTTCAGTTCATTGTTATTGAATGAATACAAATTATAAATTATACATTTTGTAACATGAAATGACTGTCAAATTTTTGACTTATAAAAAACCTGTTCAGTATTATTTTCAAACATACAGTGTTCTGCATGACAAACATGCGCATTTCGCATGGATGGTTACATTTTACGTTGTTTCGATAATGATCCACGTCGATTGTACGACGTATTCATAGGAGCATTGAATCTAGAAGCAGTCTCAATACTTTATGTGTATACGGTTATTTGTAGTAAAACTATTCGATGTTTGAATACCTGTTTTTACAAAGTGAAATTTCCTAAGCATTAAAAACATTTAAAAAAGGAGTTACTAAACATTTTTTTTTAATTTGCGGAGAAAGTCATCAAAATAATTTGTCGAATGTATACTATTTAGAAGATTTTCTGAAAAAATCCATGGAGTACAGACATTGGGAACCGAACCCAAGAACTTTTTGCTTTTTTTCACTTTAATTGACCATTAGACCTAAAATCGATCTTGGATATATAAATTTCGTTAAAACTTCATAGAATTTGAAGTAAATCCAATTAACAAATTTTGAGAAATCAAATGCACTGAGTGTAAACAAATAGTTTCGAGAAAATCGCATTTAAAGTTTGCAAGTGCATATACGTTGTGGCTGGACCGATCCTAATTTTCACTAGTCGGGATCTAATCGGAATTTTGGATCAGCTCCTTTCATCCGCTATTTTGCAGCATTCAATACAACGTTTAAAGGAAAATAACTTCTCCATTTTTAAAATAATTTTACCATAAACAAATTCTTTTATTTCATCAAAATAAAAGGATTTCAACAAAAAAATCTTCATTAACAGGAGTTAAAACCCAAAAAATCCAGGAATCATCCCCTTCCTATGAACTTCTCTCGAAACTTCTTCGAACCCTCCCCCCACCAATTCCCTCCCCTCCTACCCAGCGAAACCCCGCGCCAACGCATCGTCTTTTCGCGAACTCTCAACCATCCAAAAATCGGTCCTCCCGTCCATTGCGCCCGCGATTGCCGCGCGCCGCGATTCATTACACACGAGCATTTGTAATAAATCAGCGCCGCGCCGCCCCGGCCGCGCGCGCACCCATAATCGCGAATCCACACACACACACTATTGATCTTACAAAAATAAAAAGCAATCGTTAAAATTGTTATCGATTCCTCAAAATCCACCCTCGTCCCCACCCCTATCGATTTCCGTTGACTGCCTCGGATTTCGAAATAGCCGCCGCGCTGCGCCACCGTCGCCGATAAAAACTTGATCTCATTACCCGAATAAAAATCAATCGCCGCAAATTCAATTAACTCACGCGCCCCCGACTTCCCACCCTCCTAACCTCAATCCACTCACCCACCCAACCTCCCCCCTCATCGATCACCCCCCTCGATCCGCCCTCCCTCCCAAAATCGATTCTTCTGCAGTCTTCCCGCGCAAAAATGGGTCGTCTTCCGCAATGCGGCAGCCTAATCGAAAAATCGACCATTCGCCGGCGCCTGAAAATCATCGATCGTTCGCGCGCGAGTCCCCCTCCCTCCTTCGCCGAAAAGCGCGCGCAAACCGATTTCCGCGATCGGCCCTGCCAGCCCAGGGGAGCGGGGGGCGGGGAGGGTGACGCGCCGGCCGAACGGATCGCGCGGGGGTCAGCGACGGCGCGATAAAAAGCGCTCGGGTCGCGCGCGCGGGAGAAGGACGGCGCGTCGGCAGCAGCCTCGGCGCGATCGATGCGATAAATGGATGCGTGCGATTGGTAGCCGGGAAAATCGATGACGAACAGGGGGCATCCTACCGCCACGGGCTCGCACACACGCTCGCCGCCGCGGAAGATGGAGCGAAGACCGAAATATCGATTTTTAGGCCCCTAACGCGCGCGGCTGCTAGTACGAGGCGATGCTCGCGCCCGTGCGGACCGTCTGCGCGCCTACCCGTAAACACTGAGCGATCGCGCACGTAAACAAAGGACGCCAGTACGAAAACTCGCGGCAAACTACCCCAACAAACAAACAAACAAACAGATAATCGCAAAGGTGTTTCGCGCGATTGAGTGTGGGCATTTTTCCGGGCCGCTGGCTGACACCGTTTGATTCATCGGCGCGCGGCGGGGGGTCGCGGGCGCCGGCGGCAGGCGCGCATTGATCCGCGCGCGGCGCTCCGGGATTCAATCAATGCCGGGCATCGATCGCGGCGCCGATTCGCCGCGGCTTGTTGGTTAGGTGCCGCGCGCGCGGGGGACGGCGGCGGCGGCGCGCCGAGCCTCCTTCCTTTGTTCCCGCGGCACTCAGAGCCGCGCGGCTGCAGCAGCACCATGGCCATCGCGGCGTCCGAGAACTACCAGCTCAAGTGGCACAGCTACGGCGCGCACCTGCACAGCTCGGTCGCGACCCTGCTGCACTCGGAGTCATTCGCGGACGTGCTGCTGGCGACCTCCTGCGGCCGCCATGTGGCCGCGCACCGCTTCGTCCTGGCGGCCTGCTCGTCCTATCTCAGCCACATCTTCCAGACGTGCCACTTCGGCGCCAATACAAATGCGCCGATTATTGTGGTGAGTCGCGAGGGAAGAAAGATAGACGGCCGGGGAGTGGGGATTTTGGCGAGGAGGAGTGGGGGTGTTTTGTAAACAAGAGGATGGCGCGGTTTTTTCACCTGAGGCGGGTGGGGGGAGGAGTGTGAGGAATTATTTATGGGGTTTGGGGTGGGGGTAGAGGGGGCGATGAGATTGGTGGAAAAGGCTTTTGGAGTGAGGGGAGGGGGAGAGGGACGGGAGTTTGAGAAGAATTGCGCAATATTTGGAGGTTTCGGGAAGTGGGGGATGTGGTGGGGAGAGTTTGTGGGAATGAGGAAGGGGTGGGAGGAGGATTTTGGGAGATTTTTTGGTGGGGAATTGTTTGTAAATATGGTGGATATGGTAGGGGTATGTTTTTGCGGAAAACCGTGTATTGTGGTGTTGCTGAATTTGGGTTTAGAGTTTTTGAAAGTAAACTTTTGTATTTCTGTATATATAAATTATTTGATTATGTTGAAAACTGTTAATTAATGGGAAATGAATATCAAAAATCAGGTTTTGGGAACTTTAGGCTGATTGCAGGAGAAATAATTAGTTCAGAGAAGCGTTTCCTGTGGGTATTCTGTAAATTTTGCATATTTGCAAGCAAATCGCCAATTTCCAGGCTTTTGCAGGAAATATCCACAATTTCCATGGAAATCTTTAATTGCCAGCATTTGTTTATGCAGTTTGATTTCTTCTAGTCACACAAACTGGCTAAGCAAGTGGCAACATAAGCGACCTCTAGATGGATAAATTTAGCACTAGCGTTGGTACAATGTGCCCAAGAAAAGTTATATTTCAAATAAAAAAGTTGTTTAGAAATAATCTAAAGATAATATAATTGGATATTTTATGGCTTGTATTTTATATATTAATTGTCCTGTTTTTTTTTTATTTCCACAAAAATGGCTCAAAGATACCAACGCTAGTTCAGCATAGATGGCGCATTCATTATTCTAAAACAGCTGTTTTCGCATACAGGGCTAGTTTACGCCCTTTAGCCATTGAAGGAAACAACAACAAAAAACAGCTGTTTGCTTAGCCTATTCCTCAACTAATGAGAGCTTGACTTTATAAAGAAACAATTGAGTTAAATTTCCAATTAATATATATATTCTAAAACATCAAATTTTCGTTAAGTAATAATAAATTAGAGACAATTTATTATTACTAAGCAAGCAAATTTATTATTACGAATTGGAGTTAAAAAAATTATATTGGGACTATAAATTGTTTCTTATGTCTAAATTGAAATTCTAGGTGTCACTTTCGTAGCTATATCCTTAAGGTGAAACATCAAGTCTGCTGCCACGGAATTAGAGTGTTTCTAGTTATTATAGATATAGTATGGAATATCAAAGTAAAAATGATTTTACAACATTCTCTGAATATGGGAGAATGTTGTAGTGTTAAAAATTAAAACCTGTGATTCATAGATTTTGTTTATTAATGTACTGCGTTTGTTTTCCCACTTCGAAAACGCGGTACATTGATTAGCAAATAATAAATAACAAAATACATTTTCTTGTATATCAGAATGTTCTTACAGAATGAGAAAATTTAATGATTTAGCATAAAATGAAATTGTAATGTTTTAACAAAGTAATAAAAAAATGCACTACTTCTAGTAACATTGAGTAACGTTTCATCTTAAACTGTGGGCCGTAAAAACAAAATTTATTCTACTCTTCTTAGATAAATTTATGTTGATTCAATCTTAATTTATTATTCTTAACTCAATCAACTATAAAGAAACACTAAACTTGAGACATTTTAACCAGCTTTACGACCAAAGCTTTGCTTATAGAGTCACTTCAATCGTTTTTTAAAGATTAATTATTTAATTCATGAGTGATAGGTTGAAGAATTATCGTTTTATCAATAATAATTTGCAAATTTTGCAACAAATTGACGAAAAACAAAACTGCAAAATAAGCAGAATTAAAATAATGTGCATTTCCATTTGCTAGTATCATCCAAAATATTAGAATATCTGAAAGATGAATTTGAGTGATTTATTTGAGATATTTATTTTTTGTTTTGAAAGTGATGAAAGATGTGATAGAAAAAGCTGAAGGAAATATATATAATGAAATGAGAGTTGTCGTTGGTTGATGCATGAAATGTGATTGGTCGGATAAATAAGCTGGTTCCTGGTGAAGAAGGTGTATTACTTTTTATCTATGAAAATAGATTCTCTGATAATCTTTTCGTACTAATCAGAAACTTTATCAATATAGTACCTTGGTGTACCTTTTTGTTTGGATATTTGAGAAACTGATCTGATACATTTCGCAAACGCCCAGGAATCTTGATTAAAAGTACATTATTGAAATAGTTTGGGGATTACTTATACACTCTGATTTTTTATTTGTTTTATTGAAATACATTGATATTTAAAAAAACAAAAGAAAAACAAATTCAGAACTAGGTTGTAAACATGTATAAAAATTTATAAGAGAATAAGATTATATTATTTTCTATTTAGTCGAAGAGAACGTGTAAATGTATTTAACAATGCAGTAAAAAGTAATTACATCAGAGAGGAGGAAAAATAAATTGAATTAATTAGCTATTTTGCAAACATTACTTCATTTAATTTTTAATTAATTAGTTGAAGTTAAGTTTGTAGTATAGAAATTGTGATACAGTTGTCAATATAATCGTAATTTTATCTCGACATTTTCAGTTAAAAGGACATTGCAGTATCTTGGATGATTATTTTATTTGTACTTTGAGATGTATCTTTGTTATCCTTATTAGTGCTAATTTTTGTTTGGCTCATGCTGATCTGAATAATTAATTTCTGTTATAAACAACATTATTTTTAAATTTTGAAAAGATAATTAATCGTATTATTGCATATATAGCAGTGTATTGCATATATAGCAGCACATTCAATTCAAATTTGGAATATGCTTTAAAATTCATCACATTCTTCACTGCATTTATAATATAATAAAAGAATGCCTGATAGCTAACATCTTAAGCTTATTTTTATTTCAATCTTTAAAGGGAAGTTAACTACAGTTGATTCACAGACGCTTCAAATTAAAGAATTGATATTTGCGATTTGAGACACCACTCAAATAAATGCGTGTTGTCATATGCATAAAATTTGACGAAAAATATTAAACAAATTTTAGTTTCTTTGTATATTTATAATAAAATAATGAAAGTAAATTGGTATTTTTATATTATTCTTGTTTAACAAAATTGTTAGCAACATTTTAAAAAGTAATTTGAACTTTTTAAAACTCGGAAGTTTTTGATGTGGCAAAAATTAACAAGAATACAAAGATATTGAAAATGAGTTTTTCTTCAACTCTGGTACTACGCGCCATAGTAAAAATTTATCATAATAAGTAATTGAAAATCGAACAATATTTCTCTCTCTCTCGTCACATTCTGAATCGCTAAACACGAAAAAATTAGCTTCTACCAGAGTGATCTTAGAATTCTAAGTGCTTTTAATATTATTTATCTGTAAACAATGCTATTTCTCATGCCTTTTATTTACATTTATTTGCATACAGCTCCACATCAATCGCAAAATTCAATCAATTAATGTAAAACCAATTACTATGTTTAAAGCCAGCAAATAAAATAATTCCATCATCCTGATTACCTGTCGGATTTTCAAAATGTTAACGAATACTGTGAATTCGACTTCACGTGCATAAGCGACAAAAATGTTGAACCGCTATAGAATAATACACCACGATTGATTATCGATAAACTCGTATTAAAATTATCCGACAGTCGCACAAACTTTATTGAAATAATCTCCATTATGTTTACTCTTTTTTTGTTCTTAAATACCGCGCTATTATTTTCACGAACATTACCGAGGCGATTTATTTTTATTTTCGATTGATCTAATTTTTTGTCTTCATACATTTATGCCTCTCTCGGAATTTACATAGCTAGATTAAGTCGTTATCAATAAACGTAATTACTTTCACTTCAACGTTTTTTACATCTTCGTTTAAGTTCCAGCCTTCCTTCAGAACTGAATCAAATTAAACAAATTTCAAACGTTCAAAGATACGAGGATCCCGAGTAGGATTGTGATGGTGTAAGATCGTCAATTGATTCATTTGAATTTAATAAAAAATTACTACTTACAAAAGCGCATTTACATCACTTCAAATAAATTTGTTTATTTTCGTAAACATAGATTACGATATTTAAAATCTTTACTACAAATAAAACTATAGATACAAATTAGAAGAAAAGAAAAAATTTATTTGTTTGTAACTATATTTAATCGAAAAATCAATAAATATTTATCTGGTGCCCCAAAATATGAAACCTATTTATGTAACTAATAGTTTTGATTAGTTGAAACTGCACCAGTTCCAAAGTTGTATGAACCCATTTGCAACTAATTTATAGAACTCAATTATTCACAATTTTGTTTGATGATGGTTATTTATAAAAATAAACTTGTCTAGTGTTGGATGTAGATTTTAATTTGTATTCATTTGAAAAATTAGATGATCCAAAACGATATTGGTTTTCAATATCTTTTTCATGTTTCACAAACTAAATATAAAATACTTCAGTCTCATAATAAATAACCGAAATACCATCTCATTGTATTACAAGATCATATTATCTTATCTATCATATATCTTATCTAAAATTTGCTCTTTATCATCTGTAGTAATCGTAAACACTTTGGGGGATTAAATGAATAAATAAAAGGAAAACGTTTACTTTAATCACGATTTCAATCCGGTTAACCCTGCAAATAAGTGAATGAACAAAAACACTAACGTAATTATTATCAGGTATTTATCAATTTAAATCCATTTTTTGTATGAGTCAATGGTATAGACTCCATCAAACAAATGGAATCGGTTCAGTGCAATTTTTTTCGTTATATTGCCTACAAACTTTAAATTATACATTTAATAGTCTACTTTATGCAAAATAAAAAATTTATCTAATCCTTTAATGCAATATTTACTTCACTTTAATAACTCAAACAATCATTAAAAATTAAGGGCTAAAAACCAATATGTAATGCCACTGTACAGAAAGAGTACAGTGAAACTTTTAATTTCCATTGAATTTCGTTTTTGAGAATATTACAAAAATATCTGTTTGAGATTATTTAAACATAACAAACATGTCACGGAAAAGAACCCTGTTCAAAGAACATAGGCTTCCAGGAGAGTAATACAACGGAACCCTTACTGCGAATCGCCATACAAAATTACAGTGGTTCAGCATACATTTTACATAAATTTCCTACATTGACTGTGGGTTTTCTGTTGCAATTGATATTATCAGAATCCATTGGTGATGATAATATCAATTATCAACAATCATGGCGGCGAAAAGTACATATTTGCCTATATTTATATCCAATTATAATTTCAACAACTCCGAAATCAAATACCTAAATTCATCACTGTAACGCGTGGACCATTAATTTTAAAGTCACCTCTTATCGTTCCGTCAGTAAATTAGCGCTTGTCTTAAAAAGCGACCGCTTATTTCTGTTTCTCGCCGCCATTAATTTTAGTTCCGCGAAAATCCGTCAGAGTCGCATGCTATTCTGTTAGTCCCAATGCTATTCATTCTTAAAGCCATATCGAACGATTTCGATTTCTACATTATCGATTTTTGTTGTATTTCACGTATTTTCGTTGTACTAATCGTAAATTATGAAATATTGAAGAAAAAGTTGATCTTAGCGCGATTCTGTAATTGCAGAAGAATGTTTTGAAACATAGACATATTTTTAACGAAGTTAGAAGGTAATTTTCAAACTACATTATCTTGATTTTGAAGTAACGAAAACCGTAGTTTTCAGAATACTCTTTCACGTATTCTTAAAAAATATATTTGCGTGATACAAAACATTCTTCTCTAATCACAGAATCATCACGTCAGATATCATCTGACATGATATCAGATCATATCTGATATCATATCAGATATTAGATATGATCTGATATCTGATATGATTTGATATTTTACGAATAATAAAACAAAAATTACTTTTGGCGCGAAATGTCCAACTCAAACCTGCTCTGTCCATTCGAGATCACCTTAAAAGTGGCCCCTAAGACAAAATGAGTTTTCATATGTGAAATTGAATGATTTCTCACATGAGAACTCATATGGGAAATCGCGTGAAATCTCTTGAGATCTCATAAGAAAAAATTATCATTTGAGATGAGAATTCATATGATATCTTAGATGAGTCCTAAAATGAGAAATCATGTCAATTTCAATTACGACAACTTAAATAAGATTTGTTCATATGTATGACAACAGAGAGGTAATCAAATGCCAACTTTTCCCAACGTCTACTCATTCCAATTCGATTTTCCCAGGTACTGCCAACGGAGATTGGTTACCGGACGCTGAAAATCCTCATTCAGTACATGTACAGCGGCGAGGCGACCGTGACAAACGATCAGCTGGAAGGTGTGTTGAAGGCTGGCGACATTTTGCGCGTGAGAGGCCTCTGGCGGTCGAACAGCAGCGGCGCCGGCGCCGGCAAGAAAGACGCCGCGCAGAGCAGCGCGCAGAAGGTCGACCGGGACAAGCGGGAGCAGCCGGTCCTCGGCGGCCAGATCCAGAAGATCAAGCTGGTGCAGCCGCCAAGTGCCGTTGACAAATCCCCCGACGTTCCGGAGCAGTCGAGCACACCGACACCGCAGAGCAACTGCGTCCAAGCGACGGCCACGCCGACGATCACGCCGGCGACGACGACCCCGATAACGACGCCGAAGCCGCCGGCAGAGAGAAAGGTGTCGGAGAAGTCGGACGATGCCAGCAGCGACGTGCCCGAGCCGAAGCTGGCAGAGGAACAGAGCAACGAACCGAGCAAGAACAAGGAGAGCCTAGAGGGCAGCGGCAAGAAGAGGAAAAGCGACAGCGACTCGACCAAGTCGAAGAGCGAGAGCGGCGACAATGTACAAGGCTTGGTTCTGTATTTTTTTTCGAAAAAGCCAAATTTTTACTCAGGGTTGCAATTATTTAAATCAATTGATTTAAATCAATGATTTAAATCACGATTTAAATCAAACATATTTTCTAAAAAAGATTGATTTAAATCAAAGGTTATTTTGCGGCAGTTATCGGGAAATTAAAATCAAATTATAATGAAAATATTTAATAAATCATTCATAATATTAATATTATAATTTAATATAAAATGCAGAACACCAATTTTTGATATTACATAAATCTTTGGAAATAATGAATTGTTGTAACATTGTTCTATCCATTTTATTGGAATAATCAAACTTTAGAAGGTATTTTTTTGAAGATATTGATTGTATTTCTGATTTTAGTTTTGGATTCAATAAGTCTACATGCAATTGTTGTTTTCTATTACATTTGTTACTGTTTTTAATTTAATTTATAAAACTAAAACAATTAAAATTATTCTTAAAAATTAACAACTAGTTTTTGAAGCTAAAATGTTATATTTAACACGGGTGTGAGAAATGGGAATTACGACACTGAGAGAAATATTGTCCCCTCCAAAATGTTTTTGTTTATTATCATTTTGATTGAAATGGAAATGCTTTGAATGAAAATGCGTTTTGTGATAAAATGAATAGGATTTTGGCAAATATCTAAATAACTAATAAGAAGAATATTTTTTATTCAAACTGATTTTTTAAGAGTACTGAAATTTTGTCATGCAGTGAAAAAATGGGAATTATGCGATGAATTTGTCCATTATGCAAGACATCAAGAAAAAGAAGATGGATTAAAAATTTGGAAAACAGACCATTTTTTAATATGACAAGGAAAAATTAATTATTCAGGAATTATTCGGCAAATAAGTTTCAACTTTCTGTTACATTCTCTGAGAAATAAATAGAAATAAATATTTACTGAGAAATAAATAGAAAAGAATTGAATTTTCAGCCAAATTTCAGATTCATTTAAATTAGCTGGCGTTCATTTAACCCGGTGTGCTATAATAGTTTAATGAATTCCAATTTATGAATATTACGCAGTGGAGTAGCTTACCCTGTTGAGACAGGTAGTTAGTAAAATTACACCATCTGTCGTGAACTTTAGTTTCCAATACATAACAAAACTTTACGTTTGATATACTACAAACATGATAGGTATCGATACAAAAATTAAACAACATTAATTGTTTTAACATGCAATTTTTCACTTTTAATATACATTTTTGTGTAATTTAAGCATTTATAGTTCATTTTAATTACGTATTTAAATAAACAGCTCAATTAGAAACATTTATTTGAGGAGCTAGAAGCAGCTCAGTTTACGATATGTGTATATAATACACTTTTGAAGTACATATCATATTCCGCCACGGTTATTACTTACTGCTTATTCCACGAGAATAATATACAGATGGATAAACCACACTAAATGAACAAAAGCTCTCTACTGATATGTACAAAATCGTTATTGATAGATGCTGTTTTTCCTAAAACATTATAAATGCAAGTGATTAATTTATAGGGTATTCATAATTTTGTTTTCAGATACCAGTAACACAGAAACTTTATTAGCTAATACTTTAATAAATAAGAAGGCAATATCTTAATAAACCGTAATAAAAAATTCATATTTCGACAAGTACAAAAGATTTTTTGTCTAACAATTCCGCATTATGATAACAAAACAAAATTGTTTATTTCTACACTGTTAATTTAAAATTCGTATTACTAGGTTTATCATAAAAATAATTTTATTTGCGCTGAAAAATAACTTTAAACCATGTACATAAGGCACACCTTAATTTTTTTTCCGTGTACATTATTTTGCACATATCAAGACTGTCTGCTGTACTGTTTTTGCACTGTTCTCATTAGAGAATTTTTCATAAATGCTCATTTTTATCATCGTCATTAATTAATACATTTTATCAGTCAACGGAGATCATGTCTCATTACCGTCAACTCAGATTACTGGGCAATTGAGGGGTGATTCCTTGTCACACCATCAAAGCAGATTATCATTATCAAATATTCAAAACTTTGGCACAAAATGAAAGATTAAAATATCCAATGCAATATAAATGAGAAAGTGTTTATTCGCCGTGTATTAATATGTAAACAAGCACTGATCAATAATTGGTGCAATTGTACACTCTATTTTAGAGATGCGTGAATCATGTAATTTGTTCAGTTACACTAACTTTTCAAAAGAGTTGATTCTTTTGAAAAGCATTTTGCTTGAAAATCAGTATGGAAACGACAACTAATTGTTTTACCGTGCGGCAACAATCGAATTTCAACAATCTGTGAAAGCGACAGTTTTTTTCAAACTCACCCAACTTTGTATTTTTTGTCAAATGTGATTTTGATCAAACGTTCTTTTGTTGGGCATTCCACAAGTTCGCGCGACTCATTTCATCTTTCAAATTGAGTTTACTGTTGCAACTTCCATTTTTTAACAATTTTGAAATGTCTATAATTATTATTGTATCGTAAATTCACGTTTACCTCTATATTTCAGTCGGAGCTTAATTCAGAATTGCTGGTCAAGGATGAGCCGATAGACTGGGAGGAAATTATCGATCCATCGGAATCCTTGACGATAGATCATGAGATCGATATCAAACCGGTAATTACATTTTCGGAACAGAAAGAGTAGAAATGATAGAAATATTACAGCTGGTTGATTCCTGGGATTGATAACAAATGCCTTTTGCAGGAAATTGTCCACAGTGCAGACGAAGATGGTGATATTGAGGAAGAAGAGTACACGCCGCTGACCTGCGACATGTGCAGTCAAACTTTTAACAGACCTTCTGATTGGGTGCGACACATAGAGTACACTCATGCGGATATGACGGAAAATCGTCGGAAAAAACGAAAGGTATTTGATAATATTCCATTACATATCTGTGTCGTGGTTGCAAACCGACTAATGAATATAATTATTCTTTTATTCAGGGTGACGTGGATGATGAAAGCAAAGACTTTCCTCCGCTGAAGTGCGATCTATGTGGGAATATGTATCCAACTCCGCAGGAATGGGTAATTTAAGAAAAAAATAATTTAATTTCTAATTAGATGAAAATCTCTCATTCTAAGAGAACAAAGATGATTTAATCAATATCGGAAACTAACTTATCTCCTAAGATTCATTATGTATAACAATTCTTTTACAAAAAAATCAGTTATCATTTAATAAAAAAACAGAATCCATTAATACCTAACAATACGAAACGACAAACAATTTTCTCCACCAATAAAAAGAATACGACTTTCAGTCTCAAGATACAATCAAAAGTCACTTCCATTCTTCCAGCATTAAAGCTCTCCATTCGTTCATCCCATTAAAACACTTCTCGCAATCAAACTCCCATAAGCTTTCAGAACCTGAGTCGTAAACCAACATTAAATAACTCTAAAATCAGCTCCAACTTCGCGTCCAATCTTTTTCAATTGCTCCATCAATTGGCCAGATTTCGGTCCAGTCAAAACGATCCTTAACTCGTCGATTAATTCAAGGTCCGCCACATCCAAACGGAGCACACGGAGGAGCAGTTGGCGCTGATGAACAACTCGGCGCCGCCGAAGCCTAAGCGGGTGCACAATCACCAGAAGCTTTGCAACATTTGTCAGAAAGTATTCCCGAGTCACGCCTCCATGGTGATCCACCAGCGGACCCACACGGGCGAACGGCCGTTTCTCTGTTCCTACTGTAAAAAGGGCTTCAACGTGAAGAGCAACCTGCTGAGGCACCTGCGGACGCTGCACGACAAATTCGTCCACCCGAGTCTCTACGGCAGCAACGGCAACACGAACACCTAAGGAACGGCGAAGTAAACACCTGTCGGTCCTTTTTCTCCGCACCTTCACCGAAACCTGTACACTGAGGCAAACAGGGGCAAGAAGAGCAACGGCGACAAACGAGTAGATTTAAGCGAGATTCGTACCAAAGCGTATTTGTGAACATTCAGAAGTATTTCGCATTGTTCTTGCACCATTCCAATACTTTGACGATACTCTGTGATATTTTATGACGCCCCGGGGTAGTCGGTATATTCTTATCGAGTGAGCTTTGAGAAGTGAGCAAAAGGTACCTCGGGGCACCGGAAGGGGATGCGCGGTTATTTTTCAAAGACACGCTGATCTCATGGTTTCTGGCTCGGTTCGGAAGTTTCGTCCTAATAGCTTGGGGAGCAAGTTCCTCGGATCTGATGTCACCGTTTAACTGATTCCGTGGACAGGTTTAAGTTATTTTTGTTTTAGTTTAAGTTTGCGTATTTAAGTTTGGAGGGTGTCTAGCAACGGGGAACACTGTTTGGTTGCTGGGGTCTGAAAATTTGGATGAGACTGTCTGGAAATTGTTTCCTGGGAACCGGAAATTTGAAATAGTATTTATCTTTGATGGTGCTTGAAATGTACAAATATTTTTTTCATGATTAAGAACTCGTTTTATGAATATGTTTTTGAAAAACATTAAGTTTATGATATAAAAAAATTGTTTAGAAGAAAGAAAGATTCAAATTACTGCATCGTAAAAGTGCAGAAATAAAGGAGTTGATGAAGAAATAAAAAAAGTTGAGATCTCAGAACCTGGAAATATTATGATATTTGATTATCAATTACGGTTTTAATAATAAATTTATGCTGTAAAAAGATTAACAGTTCGTAAATCATTAACGAATTTCAGCCAATCTCTATTTTTGAAATATAGATGGTATATTTCATGACTTACTGATTAAAAAATATCACATTGATTAATGTTTAATATAACAAATTCTTCTACATTGGTTAATTTTTATACCTCCAAATTTTAGAAATATCCTTTTAATATCCAGGATATTTTCTGAAACAAACCCGAAATTTTGTGTAAAAATTTTGCTAGACACCCTGGTTTTATACCGAACCCACTGATAAGTTTTGAATTAGGCGATCCAAAGTTCAACCCAATTTTGGCTGTCAGGGTAACGTTGGAAGTTATTAACATTTCATTTTCAATATTGCACGACGTCGTCAGGATATTGGCATAGTCGAAGAGATGATAATGGGTTAACATGTGTAACGCACCGTTGCCTCGTTCCGAGTTCCACTTCGCGACACTTTCCCCCAAAATGTGCCACAAAGTGGATCTCGTACGAAACAACATTGGTGTTCGTTCTGAGTATGTACGTGGCGTTTTAATCGTCGAACTGTAGCGAATTTCGAAAGCCTTTTCAATTGTACTATTTGATATACAAATTTTATAAAACTACTACCGAATCAAACGATCCTTTCTACCGACGTTCTCTGGACTTTGTAAATTATTATGAGACGCTATGTTCAGCTGCTTTCCGCCAATCAGTCATCGAGATTCGTTCAAGTTCAGCCCTTCGAACGTCATTTTCGCGTAAAACTGTACCCTCCGCGATTGTTCACGCAAGCCCAAAGAAACGACAAATACATCAAGCGATGTGACAAATAACTGTATATAACACTACACTTGAACAGAACGGGGTACAGCGTTGCACGACGAGTATTTCTAGATACCTGTGCGAGTCCTTCAAGGCGGCGAGCCCGCGGTTGTATAAATTTGACGTACGCACGCCATTCAACCCTAATCGACCGAGATCGTCGGCGAACCAAAAATCCGCTGAAACGCAATGCAACAAATTGTACCACGTCGCGACTTGATGTCCGTTCGTTGTTGTTTCGGGCTCCACTGTAAATGATTTCGTCAAGATTCGCACTAATCGTGTAAATAGACAAACACTGGGCGGGCTCGCCGCGTACAGGGACTCGAAACGAACCGTAGAATGGGAGATTCCAAAGATATCAATTTTCGTCCAATTGGGTGACAAAGCACGACACGCAACAGAGGCTCAATTCTAAATGGAAAGGGTCCCTGGTAGCCATAGACTATGTAAATAATTTATACACACAAAGTTTACGTCAATGTACCTCAGCATTGTCCAGCAACATACACATATATTTACATCAATGATGGGGATTACCAGTTACTCAGTTACTTTGAAAAATGTAGGGAAAATGTCTGGAAATGAATTAAAATAGTTTTAATCATTTTGCAAATGATTGTAAGGATAATTATTTAACATTAAAACCAGTATAACTTGAAAAAGCGATACAAATTCATCATTGTTTTCGACTTTTCAACAATAGACAATTTTATTGTCATTATAATCATATTTATGTACATTTTTAGTAACAGTTGACACGAAATTTATATAAATCTGGCTATCAGGGATGTGGCGAGGAACCGACGGCATTTCCTGGAAGTCGAATTTCCTCTCGACGATTTAGACAAAATAGCCGGGCCGTCGGCGCACTATTGCCAATTCGTTATCAAATGTACCAAGTGTTGATTGGATGACAAAAAGCGAGAGCAAGAGTGAGAGAAAGAGAGAGAGAGACAAGATTGCGTTAAGTTTACGAAAAAAACTGTCACCACAATTCCAAGGCTACCCGGAACCAAGGAGTCTGACGTATATTGCCAAAGCGTTTCATTGTATTTAACAAATTTTTCTCTCGATTGTATTTAACGATAATACCCGAAATTTTCCACATTTACAAACTCAAAAAGAGCGCGAGTGAAAAGCGATTGCGGTTTTACAGCAACGATCAAGTTCGCGTGATCGGTTCGTTCTTCTAGTGTAAATATATGATTACTTTTACCAGTAGAAATTTTACTGTAATTAGTTGATTGAGAGAAGGGACTTTGGACATATCAAGTTCTGAGTTGAGATGTGTTTTGGGATTGACTTTTGTCATTTCATTTGAGCGATTGTTTTTTTACTTTTGACTGTTTCAAGGGAAAAACTTCGTCGACTTATCCTTGCTGTAAAAGTATAACTAGTATGAGCGCATGTGTGTAAATTATAGAGATTCATAGTTTTATGACTTACAATTCGATACATAACCATTCGAGAATTAAAATTGCGCAGGATGAAGTAACGGAAGTACGATTCACTCGAGAAATGAGCTTGAGAAAACTTACTATCGGGATACACCGCGTTTCGTTCGTTTATTTGTGTAACGATTTAAATTGGTAGATAAGCTAAAAGTTTAAGCATCTCAATGTAGAGGCTAAGGAAATAGCTACGAAAGCGACATCTAGATGGATAATGTTGCATTTAATTTAAATTTAGGCATGAAAAAAAATTTATCTACATTCCAAATACAATTTTATAAGTCCTAATAGTCTGTAATTTATTATTGCTTCACGAAAACTGATTTTTTTCACAAAATTTCGTCAAAATCCATATCGGTAGTTCCTTTAAGATGGAGCTGGTGTAGTTTGAAGAAGCTATTGCCTTAGTATTTGTAGATGACTTTTTAATTCAACTCTTCGGCTCCTTGTAAAGAACCGCATTTTCCATTACTCGAAAACCTTTTCCAGATCTTCAATACCAATGATGCTACACAAGTAAATGAATTGAACGCAAATCGCGAAAACTAACTATACCGTCTACAAAACGTTACTTCAACCTTAACTTTCAATGTATACTTTTAATCCTCTTATTCCGACAATTCATAAGCTAATTATGTATTTTTATATTAAAATAGCTTATAAATACCTAGACCTTAAGGATTGAAACTTAACAGTATAAATATATAAATAAAGTAAAAGCTACAAAGTAAATGACGAGTAAAGGAGAGTAAGGAACGAAAGGAACAAAGTACGACCACTAGATTTCAAACTTCGATTAGGCGTAGGACACGAGAATAAAGTATATTTAAAATTCATCAAAGGGTTCTGACGATACGTTGGGTTGATTGCAGTGCGATGCTACATGATCAAAAGATTACAAGGACAAACGTGATTGTGTCACTCTATGAACTTTAGTGTCAATTCGACGTTGCGCTAATACTGTGACAAGCCAAATAACTTTTGAATGTAAAATTTTAATTATATATACATAATACATATATATATAGATACATATATATATATATGAAATATCTTTGGAGTGTTGTCTCGCGTCTCGCCTCGCGATCTACCGACAAACCTCGCTGGAGCTAAAGAAACGCCACTTTCTGAAACATTGTCTCTTTATTTTCAACTGTTCGATCCATATTAAATTAAGTTTACAAAAAAGTACGTATGGTACACAGACGAGGCAATTCGTGTGAAGCGACGGCTTTTCCTTTTTTCTGTTTTGTCGGTCAGTTCGCCACGCTGGCGGAGTTTTTGGCTGAGCTCAGTTCTCCTCCTCCTCGTCGATTTTGGGCGCCAGGTAATACCTGATCTGACCGATCTCGCCGATACTGTATTCGCAGACCAGAGGCACGTCCGTCGACATTGAAAGGGTGACCTGCGGGCAGAGTGGAGTTGCTTTGGCGAAAGAGTTGAGGTAGCGACAGGAGAAGGTCAGTTTTACTGGCTCCTGCATATCAATTATGACCGCCTCTTCCTCTTTGTCGGCGTTTGCGGTCTGGCACAATTTGACGTTGGCTGAAAAGGTGATTTAATTAGTGAGAAAGCAGATTTTGATCCTGCGGATACGTTTAAGTTGAGGAGACTTTACGAAAATGGCTAAATCGCTATTTTGCAACTGATTATCTTGAAATTTTTTTTAGCATAAAGGCTTGGGGAAAATGCAAAAAAATTGGTAGATATAATGGTAATTTTTCACAACGTTTGCAAAAAAAGTTTCCAAAATATTAAAATTTTTTCTAAATTGAATTTAATTAATTGGGCTAATAAAAACCTATCTTTTGGTAACTGAAAATAATAGAAACTAAGAGCAATTGATTACAAATGAGAATTTGTTTATGTTTCGATTCTAAAGAAAAAAAATTGAGGCTGTTTATTGCATAGAAAATTAAGTTACCTGTCCCCGTATCACCGGATGATGTGAATTTGACGCCTTCCTTTGTGCAGGCAATTGTAATAGATTCACCAAACTGGTTCAAATCGCGGATAATTCGCGAAAATTCTTGCGAGGGCATTTTGATGGTACAGGCATACATAGTTTCCTACAATGAAAACAATCAATAATCTATACTGCATCAACTTAATAATAGATATTAACTTTTGGATATAGAGATTATAAGGATGACAGTTTTAAGACTGTGTTTATTACAAGGAGATTTTTATGCATTAGTCTTTTAGTTGGTGAAAAAAATCGGTAAACTCAGAAAGATTGATAAAAATGTGTCCAGAATCAATGCTTTTCTGTTCTCTTGTGGTATACAATTCTTAATTAATATACTAACATTACCCTGAAGTACTACACAGTTACAGCAATTAAACTTGCTATACATTTAGAAACTAATTTGAAATAACTTGATCATTGTATTACCCTGAACCAGATGATCAATTAACTACAATGAAGTGGGTTTAATCATATTTGTGTTCCTCTTTGAATTACATCATATTAGAACACATAGGCACAAATTGAACTAAATCTTAAGAAATTACCTGAATTCCTATACAGTTGGAACATTGCAATTTGTTCCAATTATATGCTAAGTTAATTTACAATTTAACTCAATTTGGATACACCATAATCTTAATATTGATCTATTTTAACAAACGTCAAAGTAATTGAAACAACAAAATCAAAATGTTCTTGTTAGATTCTTCAATTATAAGTATAAGTCAAATACTTTTGACTTTGATCAAAACTCAACCAAAATTTGCCTGAATCGACATCAGTCATCCAGCCATCTTGAAACGTGAGAAACATATATACCGGAATGCCAAGGTGTTCCTGGTCCATATTGATAAGCTTCATTTCGAAGTCTGAAATTTTCTCTTTATTCTGCGACTCGAAGATAAATGTGATAGAGTCGCTGTTGTCCTGTGCCCTCAGGGTCACAGTGTCCTCGTTCTGGGCGCATTTCAGAATCTTGTACATGCTGCAAAATTCAAAATCATTGCCATTTGTCAAAAATATCCCTGACCCTTTCCTCATGGTCAATTACTTCATTCAATCGTACATGAACAACCCATTCATTAAAATTAAAAAGCAAGTTATTTACAACTTCAAAACACTTATTTAACACTACACTATCAAAACTTTTTAATAACAAATTTCCCTGAATTTTTTTCCCCTGAAGTTTTTCAGATCACATTTTCTTGAAATTTGCGACGTAAACAATTGTTAGTCTGTAAATCACAAAAAGGTGATAAAAATCCCATTAAAATTAGATAAAAATCAGTGGAAAAAAATGAAAAACAAATTGTTACTGAAAACTTCAAAATTTAAAACCCCCTCCCAACCCCTCTCTCATCCTTTAATCCGACGCGATAAAAGCGCCGTTCTTTGTCGCACCACTGACATAACCTAAAAACGGAATTTGTTCGCGAACATCGGACGTCTTACCAGTTGATGCTCATTCCGATGGACATGTTCCTGTCGCATCGGAACTTGTCGAAGCCCTCTTGCCGGAGGTTCAGCGAGACAAGGGACACGTGCGCGTTGTCCATCGCCTGCAGCTGCATCCCGGAGTCCGAGCATTCGAACGTCGCCTCGTTCAGGAGGTCTTTGATCGCGTCCAGGATCTTCTTCAGGACCGAGCTCTGCGTGAGTCTGGCTTCGAACATGTTGGCGGCTGGTGCTTTTCTCTTTTTTCTCAGGTAAACTACGTCGGAATTGCTGCGAATCACAGACGAACCGCGGATACGATCGACGAACGTGCGATGCGCCAATTCAAAGCAACAAGTGCAGCCGCCGGCGCGCGAAAGCACGAGCGGTTCGCGCGCTTTTTTGCCGCCAATTGGCGCGCGGCGCTGCGAGTTTCTGCGCCGTCGCGAGGGGCAGCGGGAAAGTGGTTGCGATTTAAATGAGAAATTAGTTGGTTTTTGGTGGGTTTTAATTTTTTGGGGGAAATTTGAGGCAAATGGACTTTTGGTGGATCGAGAAGAGGAATCGGAGGTTGTTGGATGTTCGAGTTTTCCAAGCTTTCTTAAGGTAGTACTATCACTAAGGCAATTTTTCAAGAATGAGCTAGAAATTTGTAGAACTATTAATCAAGTTCCCTGGTACAAGAAACATAGAAATTCATAGTAAAAATTCCACTATGAAACTCTATGTAACATGCAACAGAGATTTCATGGAGTTCCAATGGATTTTCATAGGATTTTTGTCATGAATCATGTTTTTACATAGCGATTCATAAGAAAAACTAGTTGC
>JABFPB010002135.1:0-21389 GCA_022817645.1 Ceratoteleas bidentatus
CAGCGTTTCCTATTTAAAAACAAGCAAACGTCGAGCGTCAAAACGCCAGCGTTCGGCGTATTGTGAATCCGGCGTAACCGTTCACCCATGCGCCCGAGCGACTGTCGCACTGGCCAAAATGCGACAGTCGCACGCTAAAGGGTAACCGTTGCACGCATATTTTTTCGGTGTATAGTTATTACAAATGTAAAACATTAATTAAGAATGTATTTCAAGCGACCGTCAATCGAAAATAGAGAGATGGTAATCCGATGTTCGGAATTTAGTGAAGAACAAATCACCAAGAATTTTGTTATCGTATATAGATTTTTTGAAATCTCCGTCTTTGTGAAAAAAAAGTTAAAATTGGGCTAAAAGAGTGCTTTTTGCGTTTTTTACGTTTTTTCTTATGTAAAACTTTTCTTGTAACACGTTTCAACAAGTTTAAGCTTTTATTGTAAAAAGTTTCAGTCAACAATATGTATAACTATTAAGTTTTTTCTACACTAAATTTGGAACGCTGGACTGCTAACTAAAACAAAATTATTTGAAAACTGGCACAGTTCACTACAAAAAAGCAACCTCTTATTTTAACAGGCTTTGTCGAAAAAGAGGGTAAATATATCTTTATTTAAGATACAAAATCATTAAGAACATATATTAATCCTCTTAACGTCTTATTTTAAAAAGGTGCAAAAATGCAAAAACTGTTCTCGAGATATTTCGGTTTTATTATTTTATATTTCGGTTTTAGATATTAGATTCAAATTGAATATAAATAAACTATTTTTTCAATCGATTTTCACAAATCGACCAACATTACATTAAAATACACATCGCAAAGTGACAAAATGTGAAATAAAAACTGTTTTCACAAAATCGATTTTTTCCCGACATTCGGTGAACGATCCCTGGACCTAAAATATAGATAATTAAAAAATATCATTTCTTTTGGCTTTTTTTATGGCTTTTCCAGTTCGTGCAGCCATCTACTCGTTTGGCACAGTGCTCGTCGTGCCTTGGAAGCAGACGGTTACGTTAACCTGTCAGAACGTGGGGAAACCAGAACCGACGGTCGTGTGGAAGAGGATGAACCAAGTGGTGAAACCCACTCCAAGGATATCGCTGCAGGCCGACGCTTCATTGCAAATAGCGGACCTCTACCGTGAGGACAGCGGCAATTACACGTGCCTCGTGGAAAATAGACATGGCTCGGACCAGATAACCCACCGGCTGACGGTGCAAGGTAGACCAACTTGGAAATCAATAAGCGGTAGAGAATCTCGGATAAATGGAGTTCGGGGATTCTCGATGGTACTCAAGGCGTCTGTTGATGCGGATTTAAAGTAGACTTATTTGAACTTGAAATCAGTCACTTAGAAAATAATGGGTCATTCAAGTACAAATAATCACAGACGAAGTTCTGATCCAATGTAACCACAAGAAAGGCAGATGTGCCACCTGTTTACTACAATCCTTTAATCTAAATGATGATAGTAAACATCTCATTTTTCCTACAATGACCATGTTCCTCTTCATAAAAATGTTGAACCTGCCAGAAAGAAGGATCGCATTCAAAGAGTTAAAGGAGAACTTTCTTAACTCGTTTATCACCTCATCGAATTCATGTAGAATCTGTAACTTCGTTAATCTTCGTGGTTCAATCTACAGGCTCCATCTGTACGGTACCACCCATACCTCGTTTCTCAACACCCATTCCCTTTTCGCATTTAATAGAACCGATTCAATTACCCCGTCCCTATTTATTGTACGTTACTTTCTTCATCTGTTTAGTACCGCCGAACGCGCCACTTCTGCATGCGACGAGCGTCACCAGCAACTCAATCAATCTGCAGTGGAAGAACGGGGACGATGGCGGAGCGCCTATCCGGGGCTTCATTTTGCATTATAAACGGGAGTTCGGCGAGTGGGAGGAGGTCAAGGTTTCGCACAAGATCAACAGTTTTCTGCTGTCGGACCTGTGGTGCGGCACCGACTACCAGATATACCTGACCGCGTATAACCGGATCGGCATGGGATCTCCCAGTGAGATCGTCAAAGCTGTCACTGAGGGTTCTAAACCGGCCGACTCTCCGGGTGGCGTCGACAAGTTCATCACCGTCAACATCTCCTGGATCGTGCTTCATTTGCATGCCTGGCAGGACGGTGGGTGTCCCATCACATTCTTCGAGCTCGAATACAAAAAGAGCGGCGAGGAACTGTGGACACTAGTCTCGAATAATATTGAGGTGAATATATGTTCGAGAATGCCATTTGGTAATGTCGAATTTCAAAATTATTCTGATATATAAATTGTAGCGTCCCAGTTAAAAATACCATTGAGACTAATTTGGATTAGTCCTAACGGTTCTAGGTTTGTCATATTTTGTATAGGATTTAGTCCGTGATTTTTTAATCCGTAATTGTATATGCGTTTGTTGGTGTCAAATTGTAATTCCGCATCGAAATCGTACAAATTTAGATCCTAATGGTTTCTAGGCAATTTTCGGCAGCGTTTTTACATGTATCTAATGGTTTATGATAACATTTTTATCTGGGATTCTACAAGTGGGCCATTACTGCAATAAACAGTAAATCATGACTAGGATGTTATATTCTTATGTTGAACGTCTTGAAGTTGAAAAGCTAATATTACTTGATGGTACCATTTATTTCAGTTATATGATTTCAACCCAGCATTGATGTATTTGTATCAGGTTCTAACTTTAACTTATGTGGATCATTACTTACTCATACGACATCATGGAGAATGTGAATATGTTTATAACGTCATACCATTATTTCTCCAAATATCACTTTATATATCGACATTCAAATTGACAAAAGCTCTTAACTATATATGTGCATAGATACGAAAATACCCAATTAAATTAAATGGAGGTGCAACCAAAATTACTAAAATCCATTATTTACATCACAACTGATATTTCAGTATTCTGCTCCTCTGTCTAAATAAAAAGTAAATTCCACGTTACCTCGAAACAAAAATGTTTTTCACTTTTTTTATGGAAATAGTCGAACATGGACTAACTTTGATATTATTTCTTTAACTAAATTTTAGTTCAGATTTACTTTAAATTATGATAGCGGCATTCCTTAATGTATAATAAAGCATTTCTTAAGACGGATTTTTCTTTTAAGACGAATTTAACCTAAACTATGTAATATGTGAAGCATCCACATCGTATTTAAGCTTTCCTACGTAAGCAATAACGTTTTCTCGAATGTAATCGAATTTATATAAATAAACATGCACAGCGCGGTGTTAGATTTCCATCAGATTTATGTAAATCTTGCTCGCAAGGTAATAACATTCTCCTACAACCCACATACCATCTCCAAACCACATTACACATATTCACACGAACAGTGACACAAATCCGCCACAAATCAAGTCTAACTGCTTTAATTGTCTGCTTAACAGGTACAGAAGTCTTACACGTTGAGCGAGCTCCAGCCCGGGACGACCTACGAGATCCGGGTGAGGGCCCACAACAACGCAGGCTCGTCCGCCGCGGAATACAAAATAGGCACGCTGTCGCCGCACAGCAGCTCGACTGTCCCCGCGATCGAGATCGATCACTTCATACCGCAAGACGCCACGGCGTACTCCGATCTGAAATTGATAGTGCCATTAATACTGAGCTCGTTCGCGGTGATCGCCGCAGCCGGCGCGGTGTTCTATTGCTTTCGGAAACGTGAGTCTCGCACGTTCAGTTGCCGAAGAAAGGGAGCAGAGCCGCAATAACGCGTCGTTAACCAGATTTGCTCTTTCCCGCAGGTCCCCTGTTGGGCGATTTAGGTAGCTTACGCGACGCCCAAACGGCAGCGGCGCTAGATAATAAACAAAATATGGAACAGCGGGAGCAATATTACGCGACCGTGCGCAAGCCGATGCGCTCGCCCATCCACGAGATCGGCACGCTGGAAAGGATACCGGGTAATTAATTTTTTTCCCCGGCGAAAATCGATGAGCGAAATTAAAACCGACGAATCAAATCGAGCCGGGCTCTATCCAGCGGCAGTTTTGCACTGCACCGCTGTGCAAGTAACGGTTACGCTTGTCGTAATTTTAGCGTTAATTGCGCGAAACGAGGAGCTAATTGAATCAAATGTGGATCGGTGCAGCGAATAACGACGAATTTTCGGGATTTATCGGCAGTTTGCTTGTTTGAAGTGGTTTAAGTTAAAGAATAGATTGGATTGTGTTGTTAATTCAAATGGACTGATTGGGGACTGATGACGGTGTTACAATGGAGTGGGATGGAACGACAAATTGCAGACAGATGCTTCGATTTGATTCTAGGTTTTTATTGTCGAATTATATCGGGTTAATATAATTTACTGGATGATGTATTTTTCAGTTTGTTAGATTTTCTTTTGATAATGGAAATAAAAAAAATATTTGTTAGATGTCTAAAAACATATTTCTCGGTACTTTATATAAAATACAATTAAATTTATTATCAAGAAATTAAAAATATATAAAAACAATATATTATTCAACTGTAAACAATTCTTCCTTCATATGCATTCTTGCTGTACATAAATTGACTTGACATTTCTCATACATAAAAAGATGTTTTCTGCACTTATCAAATTTACAGGGCTAAGCATTTTTTATATTGGCAAAAATTGACTTGCCTCGTCAGGTCGCTGTTGCGGCACTTGGAATATTTTTTTTTTATTTCTTCTTACGTGATGGTTGAATCTTAGCGTCTTATCAGCATATTATTTAGTTTCTATTATTCCCTGTTCATGTTAAAACTAGTTCACTTCTGAAAAAATGCTGGCTGTTTTCGAATTTAGCATGCGAACCAACGAATCACATTTTTGTAAATTGTATCGTTCGCCAATGCAAGCTTGAAGATCAAAATAAAGTTGTCCTACGAATTATTGATTTATTATCAATATGTTGTTTTATTTATTTTCGTTATTAATTCACATGTATGATATATTTATACATATATTTAATTTTTGTACAAGCGTATATTGTTAATGATTTGTCCACTGCAGTGGACAATTGGGCTAACTACTTAATTTCAAAAGTACCAAACATATTATTTTAATGGGAAGATATATTCTTTATCATTCAAAATAAACTTTTGTAAACCTGAGACTATTTTTGTATATTTGATAACAGAAATGACACTGTCATAAGTCTGCACGTATAAAAATAGCTAGTTGTCAAAAACAGTCAGAGAAAAATAATAAACTTATTTTATTTTTCTCTAAGATAACAAGTTAAGAGCTTTAAATAAACAAATATGCATTGTTTAATACATTTATTTATTATAAATAGATTCTAAGTTGCATCCACTACAATGGACAAATTTAGTCGACGAGTTAATAGGTAGGAAGGGAAAAAAATGAAAATGTGAAAATCCAGTTATATCATCAGAAATAAAAAGGTCTTAGAAAATCCTTTCATGCCTGATCAATGATCTATTTATATCACTGAAATAACTGATTACATTTCATTAAATTTAACCATAGTGCAAAACTAATAAAGCTATAACAATAAATATTGTCGTTTTGGCTTATACCAAATACAATGAAATCTTTTTTTCTCTCATTCTCTCCAATTCTCTTTACCCGAATATCAGCGCGAAGAGTTACTTCGCACTGATATCAGCGATACATTTCACTAGAGCAAACAATTCAATCCAATTCAATCCACATTTCAGAGTATTCCGAGGACATCTATCCTTACGCAACGTTCCAATTAAAAGAAAGTGTTCCTGCCGGCGGCGATAGTCGCTGCGATTCCGCTGCGCCGTTGCAGACATTTGTCTACCACGATCCACGCTTATCCACTGCCGACACGCTCCAGTTAAGAGAGGTAAAACGCTCAGCAAGCCGAGTCCATTGAAACGGAAGAAAAGCGAGTAGAAAAGAATGGGGCGACGGAGAGCATCGAGCATGCCTTATCACCGATACAATTAGTTGGTCCGCAAGCACTTGCACGTTCGCTTTCCTTAATTTCATAGCGCAACAGTAGTCACTTCACACCTTGGGTCACTAGGTGCATTTGTTCCACCCCAAACAAAGATCAGTCGACGATGATTGTAGCCTTCATAGATTCCAATCGCGGGAGAAGGACAAGACAGTTCAGCACTGAAACATGCCTCCCTACTCAACTTAGACATGATAGACCTACGCTAGATCTCATATAGATCTTAGTTCCGCATTTTAGAATGGATTTAATATTGGATCTCGTAGCAGATCTTGAGTGTAAGGTCTGATATTTGATTGAAAACGGTCCCATTTTTAAGAATGTGGAGGATTACGTGGTACATATCAGGATGAATCTTACGTCAGATCTTCTGGGATTCCACACTTTACATTTTTGTTAGATCTGACATTGGATCTTGGATTAGATGCAAAGTGAGGAAGCGTGATCTAGATAAGACCTCATGTCAGATCTTACATAAGATCTGAGCCAGATATTTTAAATCAGATCTTAGATTACAATTTTTTTGTTAGGGTCCCACAAGACCACTGCCCGATCTAGTTATTCGTAGCTCAATTATACGATAAACCGACACGATCGTATACTAATGCACACAGATACACCATTCCAACCAGTTAGTGTCTAGAATCCATGGACAAGCCAGCTCTGAGATCAGTCCAGCAATGTCCGCCCCAAATCTTGCTCTGGCAGTCTGACCAGCTAAAATATGAAGTGCAAACGCAACTTTTGAATCGCGACCAAACTTGTCTGATAAATCTTGAATCTTCGAACTATTAGGTTTTCCTTTCTCTACAATTATCACCCGTTACATCACAAATCCATTTCTCATTTCGTTACAAAATTATACAAAGTAACTGTTATCTCAAAAAAAATATTGCAAAAGTCTGTTAGTTCCTTTGCAAAATCTCTAGTAATCTCTGAAAAGCTATGAGCAAATTAGTGAAACACTACAAACTACAAAATTCTTAAATAACTATGTAAAAGTGCTGAAATTGGGACTTTTTAGAGTTTTGCATACAATTACTGGGAAAGTCTGCAAATGTATGCTGCAGAATTTTTTTCAGATTTTTACACTTTTAAAACCACAGAAAAGCGATTTTGTGACAAGTCTACGATTCTCTTGAAAAGTCTCTGAAACGCAGAATATGTTATTTACAATTTTTTGCAAAATTTTATTCTGCAAAATACATATGCAGAGTTTCCCAGTAATTGTACTTTTGTAGATTTTTCACAAATCCGTTCTGCTGGGATTTTGAATCTGCCAAAGTCTGCAAACCTCTTCGAAATACATTTATAGTCATCGCCAGGAATTTCCTTCAAATTTCTTAAAAGTCTTAATTTAAGCACCTTTCCAGAATTTTTGTGCATTTCATTGATTTTCAGAGAGTTGCCAGACCATTGCAGAATTCGTTCTCCTCCAGAGACCTTGCACGAATCAAAATTACTAAACATCGAAATCAGACATTCCAACAAGCCACCTTTCAACAAGCCACATCTAAACCACTCCAATCAGGAAATTGATGTAAACCCCCAGTCAACAACATCAAACCTCGCCAAACGTCAACTACAGCATTAACACTACCCCATTTTCAAAAGCTTTCGCCATCTCGACTCCCCCACTCTCTTCGCTCCGGGCGAATCCCATCCGCTCGCCCCAAGCGGAACACTTTCACCCCCAGACGCAGTCTCTCGCACTCGCATCTCGCGCCCAAATGACGATTGTTAATGAGTCCAACCGAGCGGGCGGTCCAATTTGCCCGCACTTTTGCCCGGCCCCGTGTAATCAAGCCCCGATTAATTTGTCGCCGGAATTTCGGTCGCGCCGTTAATCAATCAAACGTTCTCGCAATCGATGCACGTCGCTCGACGGGTTCGGCCTGTTAGAGCGAGAGAGCGGCGTCGCGAGACGGTTCCTCTCGTGGCGAGCGGAATAGGCAACACGCCCCCCCCCCCACCCGCCCCCAACACAAATTAGCTATCGATTGTTGCGACTGCTGGTCCTCCCTGCTTGGTTTGCAGCTGCTCATTTAACAAACTCCGTCATCCGTCCAGTCATGGAACCCGTGCGTTCATAATTCATCCAAATTTCGATTCCGTCTGATTGCAGTCGGATTGCAACCGATACACTAAGGTGCGCGGGGCTCGTTCGTCCTCAGCGCCGTTACATAAAACGCACAAGACCAATCAGGGCAAGTCCGAGTCGGAAGAATACGATACCCTGGGCTCGGACAGCGACACCGAGGTCGGGACCAGCAGCCGAACAGAGTCTTCCAATCACCTCGTCGATTCTCACCATTCGGCCTCCGCGGCCGAAACGCGTGTTCACAGTACGCCTTAAACTTTATGTCTGTTTTGTGCCGTCTGCGGAACCATTTGTGTTTAGACCCGTCCGCGATTTTGAGCTCAGCATCCGGTTTTGGATTTTGCGTTCCGGGGAACATAGTACTTGTTTGGGTCGGGACAAGCTTTGGGAGGGTCCGATTGGAGATGCCCGGTTGAAAAAGACTATTAGGAGCAGATTTATGCGTATCCGAACGGCTGAACAGGAAAAATGATCGTAGGTTGCAAAATACTGGGATACGACAAACTTCGATATGCCATCTGGATCCAAACTATTTCCACCAAGTTTTGCATCATATTTTCCGATTTTCACAGTAGCGGTGAATGTAATTTAAAACAATTTTCATTCAGTTAATAGGAATAAATCAAATTATCTAAATAAATTATAAGAATTCAACTTAGTTTATATGTCAAGAATTAAACAAAAAAATGAAAAATTATTCCATTTTGAAATCCATGATATTTCTATGAAATAATATTCCACACAAATTTATGAACAAAACCTATGGAATTCCGTCTATGAATTTCATGTTCAATCCCTATAAAGAAGGTTTCTATATAAGTTATACATTTCTATAAAGATGAAACCAGGGTATTGATAATTTATTTGTATAGGATTCTGTTTAGATTTGTTGATCCACAGGGAACTGCATATATATTTCAGTGACGTGTATGTCGAAGTATGTCCTGTTTGGTTTCTATGCGATTTTTTTAGTTTTCTATACAGTCTAATGAAATTTTTAATTAGGTGGGCATGATGAGGTTCGGGGTTTTGGAAGTGAAAGATTAGGATAGGAGAAATTTCGGGAGTTTGCAGAATGGTTGATGTCTGCTTGCAGCTCTAGATCAGAGGACTCTGACAAATCTAAATAGTGAAATTTGAACCAAGAAATTATTGTTACATGAAACTGAAAAAATGGTATGTTGACAACTAGAATAACGTCTGTAGGAATGGTTGATTTTTTCATTAAAAACAGTTATAAGATAAAAATTAAATTCCAAACGGACTGTGAGAAGATATTGAATTTTTCATTATAATTTTGTCAGAATTGACCATTATCAATATACCGTAATTGATCTTTTTTTATACACGATAAATAACATTTATCGTGTATTGCGATCTCATTCAATGAAACTCAATGTTTCACTGAAAACAAGTTTTTGCCGCACTTTAAATGATAAAATCTCGCCATCTCAAATATCGACCAATACCATTTGAATAGCTATCACCACCTTTTAGCTTTGTCAGAACGAAAGAATATTATGCTGATAGAAGCAAACATGCAGTGGGACCTACATGGCGAATGGTAAATGAATATAAACGTTGAACCTTAAGTAAGAAGAAAACCGTCTGCATTTATCTCTTGTGTTTTCTGATGTTGGCGTATTTCAGTCTTTCACTGTGTAGTCCCATCATTGTTGTGTTTTCATTCCAGCATGTTACTTTTTCCAGAGCATAAGGGATGAAAGATAGCCCCTTGCGAAGTGTTAAAAATTGCAGTATAGAAAGACGAATAGTCTAGCAAAAGTTGTCCCAGAATGTAGTAAAGGAAGGATTTATGCAATTCTCTTCAACGATGAGACATTGTTTGAAGCATACCTTGATAAGATATTCAAAAAGTATATGTTCGTACTGATATTATTTACCATGAAATTATTTCAAATATTTGCACTTTACTTTATTGTGGAACAATATTTACCAAACCCTTTTTTTCCGAATATGTAACTCTGGACGAACACGTCAATGTTAAATTGAACGATAGAAACAACTTTATTAATTTTTTTTTAACTTTATTATATCTTGCGCATTTGTTTTTTTAATTTGGTGTCGATTTTTTCGTTAAATAAAACAGAAAAATTGTTATTCAAAAATCTAAGTAAGCATTCATATTTTAAACATATTTTAAACATTTAAACAACAAAATATCAATCTAAAAAGTTCTGTAAGAAAAAGTTCAACAACAAATTAAACTGTTTTGACCCAAAAAGTACTATGCCCTTACGCGTATAAACGGCGCCTTTCTTTTCATTCGTGCATGGTTTCTTTGTTCAAATTCGCGATCCGACCAACAACTACACTAACGGCACGTCTTTTTTGCAGACTTCCTGTACCATGGACCAGAATCTAGCACGTCTACAGAACCCTCACCGGTTTTTGAGAGAAAATCGTTTCCTGGAAGGGGACGACCCAAGTATGTATCGCTCGACAAGTGGAGCAATCAATAATTTTCAAATAAAATAGATTCCTAAACAATGAGCCAGGAAAGTGTCGTGTGTGACCCTGAAAGTAGGGCAAAAGTTGTCACTTTTGTATATCAAAAATAATTATATTAGAGTGTAATTCTTTTAAAAAAAGCATCTTAGAAATAGATATAGAACGTTTCAGTTTGGAGTGACGGTTAACATTTGCACTTTTTAAAACTAACGAAATTATTAATAGTGTTTGATTGCAGTGAATTCAGAAGAATAATTGTACAAAGATTGTACAATTCGTCGTTCACAATCTGAACAATTCAAATAGAACAATTAAAATGTCAGTTCTTCCTAATCGATTTCTATGCCACTAAATGGAAGTCGAATTCTTTCTGAATTCTACGTTTGGAGTGCATTCTCGAAGCTAAGCTTCCATTCTGTTTCCTGAATTGAATAACAAAGAAAGAACTGAAAGTGAAAAAAACTTGGAGTCATTTTATTTCTACACCATTTCAGAATTGAATAGAATAGAAAACAATGCAGTCGGATTCCATAATTGTCATCAACTTCTCTCTTAGAATACAAGTAGATTGGGCAGAATTGATATTTCAAGTTTTCCATTCCAGTTGTTCAGATTGTATATTGAGAATTGGAGGTACAAAATATCTAAAGGTCCAAGTGTTCTCATGATCCTAACATTCTATAATAAATTGAGAATTGTACAATCCTATTCTAGTTTTGGAACCATATTCTAGTTTTATTTTTCAATTTTCTAATGTTTCAGCTTATAATTTACAATTTGTACTGACTATTCATTATATTACTTTTACAAACTATCGGTCAGACTTAAGATTAAGGGTTAATCAAAAACTTTTTACATGATTAATTTATAATTATTGTAATCAGACTCGTTTGTATCGCGACTTTTTAGTTGACGTTAAACGTTAAAAAAATTAGATCTCCTATACTAATAGAACTTGATAAATGTAAATTTGAAAACTTCAGTTCACGAACAACCAATCAGCAACGAGTGGGAAAAAACTCTAATCTATCGTTACAATTTGTCGCTTTTTTTACATCAGCAATAATTTTTAATACAATTGAAATTAAAAAAATAAAATTAAAAGAAATCTATTACTAAAGCTGAAGATTGGTTTCAAATTTTGATTAGGCCTTTCATTTTGTATCCAAAATTACTTTCAAATAACTAAATTTCAACTTCTTTCTCGACCCCTCGGTTATTTTCTATCATTTTGCCGTCCCTAATAAATATTTATACCCAGCAAACGATAATCAATTGAAGTTAAAGAAATATTTACATTTCTGTCACGTTTCTTCAAAAACTCCAATATTTTTCACTTCAAATCTATCGGTTGTAACAGATTCAGCTATGTTTGTATTAGACTTTTATTGTGTCGGTTTGAACCAATACGTTATTTTATCAAGTGCATTTTGTCGGTTTAAAGCGTCAGCCTTATTTCAGAAAATTGTATCGCTACTGGCAGTAATCAATAATATATCGAAACGGTGATAAATAATTACTACCTCGATATGAACTGATAAGAATTCAATTTAAAATGGCATTACTGTTTGCAAAAAAGAATGTTTATTTATTTATAACTTAATTTCATAGAATAAAACACTATGTTTAGTTTGCAGTAATAATTTATCAGTTTGAACAGATGGAGAAACGATATTAAAATCGAGAAAAGTGTTTTTTGTTATATGTATTATTTAGATATATTTATACAGATATGTGATTAAACATTATTTTATACAAAGACTTGAATCTAAGATACACATGAACTGTATACATAAAAAATATAAATCCTATTTTATATTTTCAACATTCGTTTCCGTCAACATTTTTATATATATTATTAATTCAATAACTTTAAATTAATTGCGTTCAATACATTATTCAATTTCACTTCAATCTCTGACAACTTAATTTACAACGTTCCCACATTAACAGAATAAACTGAATGTTTCACCACAACTCTAACGATTCTAACACCTTAAATCGGCGTTAAGTAAAGCGATTCGCGAGGCCAATAAAACGCGCCAAACTGTGACTGATAAACGGCCTTAGACGGAAGAAAGTGGCGCTGACTGAAACAAATTAGACGGCCCGGTCGGGCAGCTTGCAGCGCCGCCTTTTAGATTGCGTATATTCGACTTTATAGTGGCCGAGTAATTACTTACTCCGACCGCTTAGTGCACTTGGCACCAAAAAGACGCGATTTAAAGGCAAGACCGAGCCCCACTTCGCCGTATTACTTCGATGACCGAGTGCGCTCTTTTTCGCCCAAAGGCGCTCGGCAAAGCGCGTCAAGACGCGAACAACGCGCACCGATACACCGCTGTCACTTTCAACTCATAAATAGTTCGGAAAAGTTTGCCTACTAATTAAATGCCACGACATATTATGTCGGCTAATGAAAATTTAGCGCCGCTTTGAAAAAGAAACTGTCGCAACTTTTTCAGGGGGTGGAGGCATTTTTAGCATTTTGTACTTGACATTTTTAATAAGTCTGGAAAACATTTTTACACATTTCGACACTACTATGACAAAAAATTCAAAATGGATACAATTAGAATATTAAGTGCCTTAATTTAAGATGGTTTTTACTTTAAAATGGATAAATTGCAAGAAATGTTGCTGGAGTCAAATTTTCAAAATGTTAACAAATTAATCTGTAACAAAAGGTAAACTGCATGAACTCGGAAACTTTACTATGTAAGCCAATCAAAATTTGGAAAATTGTTCCGTATAATTACTTCTCAAACTGCACAGAGTTTAGACAGTGAAATTTATTTTATATTTAATATTTTGATTATATATGTTGAAGAACCCGCTTGAAATTCCAGAAATCCGTAACATGATTCGGTACTTTGGAAGCAGAAGGCGTATACCTAATCAATCATTCGTTCTTTGGATGATCTTTTTCTTTTGACGATATATATTTATAGACGCATGTGTGAGTTATACATTTTCAATGGATTTTTAAGAAATGTTGGCTTCGTGTAAATGTATTTCGTGGTTCTGCCGGAAAAAGACCGAAAAGATAACTGCAAGCAAATATGCAATTTCGTGAGCTGGAGCGAAATAGTGCCGAGTGGTTTTGTTCTGTTTTCTTGGCAGCTGCTGGGTGCCTCTTTAAAGAATGCAAAAAGTAGTCCGCGAAACAGGCATACTTGTTTCCTTAATGGGGATTTGTCATTATTAAAGCCATTTATATAGTTGAAGTTACTAGATCAGGGTCTTTTGCTTGTATTGATGAAAATTACAAATAAATATTTGAACCGTGATGTTGTTAACGTATACAATTGTTTTCACTGCTACAATTGAATATATAATAATTCCAATTAAATACACTTATTTAATGTACTGAAATTAAATTACTCGTCCTGTAAACTACACAATTTATTGAACTTAATAATTTGTAAAATGGTATATATACCATTTAGTTTATTTGTGTGTAATTGAATATCGTATTTATGATATTGTTATTCCATAATCGTTAACGCATTTATTTTCTGAAATAAGGCTGACGCTTTAACTCATTTATAAATTCCATTTATATTAAGCAACCGAAAACACAGTCTATTAGTCTCAATTAAACATATTTTTGTAATACTGTATGGTATGCATAAAGAAAGTGAAGTCGTTTACTCCCCAAGTGGAAGTTTGTATCCCTTGCCAGCGGCTCATGCTATAAACTCACATAAGTGAGAATAACGGGCCGAAAAGCTAAACGTTTTCGAAACGAAATTTCTATATAAATCCTTATTATCTTTTTTGCTTACATTCCGTCAGTACATAAGCAATCCTTTTTAGTAAACTGTTAGCCTGAAATAAATCTTTGTTTGTGTTATTTTTACATTAAATAAACTCAAACCACCCCGTAAACATTTTTTATTAAAATGAATTCAAAAGAATGAGACTGTACAATTCTCAATAAACAAACTGGACAGTAGAGAGGAAAAATGTCGAAAGTAATAGAAAGAAATGTATTTTATGGTTGAACTGATTTGTGTTCCTTTGTATTTCTTGCAATAAATTGAAAGAAATGATAAGAATAACATTATATTTTTCAAATTCTTGGAAGAAATAGAAAGAAACCAAAATGCTTTGGACCATAAAATACATTACTTTCTTTCTATTGTATTAGTAAAGCCAATTAAAAGCAATAGTAAGTAACTGGAATAATTTTTAAAAAGATATTTAGTGGTAAATATCTTTTTAAAAATTATTAATACAATTTGTATTTCTCAAACAATTTTTATGTTCTATTCAAACTGTAAATTGTAAAGTCCTATTCTTCTAACATTCATCAAAAACTGTTTACAAAGCATCATGAAAGATTTGTAGAAAATCTTTTTAGCCCTCCTACCCTCCAAAAGTCCTCTCTTCCTCCGTCGAATTTCATCATACTTGGTCCCACTCAACCGGACTCTTCTCCGACTGTTGAACCACCCCATCTAGCGGCTCGTTTCGTCCTCTAGACCGTCGTATGCCATATTTCTTTGCAAACGCTGGCGCCGAAAAAAGCCGTCGGAAGTGCGCGGTTGTTTCGGCGCGCGCGTAATTACACGTAATGACGTAAAACGCAATTAGAGCGGCGCCGAGCGTATTTTAATTAGCCTGTTTTGAAAAGGATGTTACAGTTGGCGCGTTATACCGGCGAGGAGGCTCGCTCAAACTTCGGGATCAATGCAGCCATCGGGGGGTTTAGCATTGCCAAGCACCAGTCGGGCTCTGTCGTCCGGGAGCAGCAGGAGCGTGAAGGACCAGGGCACATGTTCATCCCCAAGCTGGATCCACCCTCGGGCTTCTCCGACGCGTTTGAACTGAGCGAGGCCGAATGTGATTTGGATCGCGGCCAAAATAATCAACGAAACCATCGAGACTTCGTTATAGCGGTGTAAATAACATTTAATCCTAAGAGTGTTTTCAAATTACGAGACGACTCCTGCTGGAATTTAAGGTCCCACGGCCTCTGTACTGCGACACGCTCGACTGTCCTCCCCTCGTGGAAAACCTCAGTCTGGAAACAGTCTGGAAACATTGGAGAGTAACGTTTTTTATAAGCGCCCAATGCTGCCATCTACAAATGAGAAGTAATGATGAGGAACATTGTATTTGTGATAGTTACATTGTATTTATAAACATCCCTGGTTCAAAGATTACTGAATTTTATAAAGTAAAATTTCTTATGGAATTCCATGTAGCGACTATGAATTTCCTGTTGCAATTCTTATATAAAGAAATTTTATTTTATAAATCTCTATAGTCGTTAAAGCAGGGATGGCATCCTATCTGGAATACCATGGACTTCCATATGAAATACCATGTCGAAAATGCTATATCTGATTTCATATGGTATTTTTCAGCTGAGAATGATATGGACAAAGAAATTACGTTTATAAATGTCATTTCTTATCGTTTGAGGGCTAAAAAATATAAAAACTTAGATTTTACGATTGAAACATTTGTCATTCATGGTATTTTCCTACGTTTTCTTGGCGATGCGAAAGTTGTTTTATTATTACAAGAGAGTTATCAGACTGTTACCGAAATATGGCTGAAGTCCTTATTTAAATAGTCTAGAAACATACTGATAAGTCTGGAAACATAGACTACATACTAGACTGTTTCAGACTGATTGTTTCCACGACTCCTCGGCTGTTCTGTCTCTTTTTGGACGCACATTTCTACGAGCAATCGTGCTTCCGAGACCGGCACTTTCGTTGCCGGAATGCGAATCCGGGTGCTAGATTGGACCAATCTTATTTAAACTAACGGGGTTAAATCTCCGAACAATTCCAAAGAAATTGTTGGAGATTTCGAGTAAAAAGTCACGGCAATTAGGAGTTTGCATGTTGAGATTGTAGTGATGAACATTTTCTTGGGAATTGCTTCGGAGCCGAAAAAATGGAGATGGTCGACAAGGTGCGATGCAAATTTTATCCGTTAGTGGATTATACTGCAATGTATTGTTAATTATTTTAGAGAAAAATCTGATGGAAAATTTTGTTACAGATATAATCTCATTGAGCTTTCATTGATTTCTTTCCAGTTTTAGTAAATATTTAAATTATAATTTTATAGTTAGACGTGTAATTTACGTATTTATTTTGTATGACTTTGTCTCAATGCTAGTTCAATTGACTTATTTCTTCCATATTCATTATTTAAACTATTTTAGAAAATATTTTAGAATATTTATTACACTTTACTAATCTTCATTAAGCTTTTTAGTATCAATTTAGTCTATAACTCAGTATTTAGTCTGTACATTAAATGAGGTATGTTTTTAGACATACAAGGAAAATGTTTGCATCGAATCAGAAATATAAACTACTAAAGATGACTGATTTAAACTTAAACTGCCAGCCTAAGTGTTTTTCAGAATCAATCAAATGTCTCCCATTCAACAGTCAAGAAACGAATGTTCATAAGAGGCTCAATGCGTACATTAATTAACTGCGAAAAATGATTGAGATTCCTTAATAAACTTGGAAATACAAGGATTTCCAATTCTGAAACACTTAAAACAAACATTGAAAATCTTTGAAAAACATTGAAAAATCTCTATCTCAGATTCAAAACCGCAAAAACTCTTTTCTGCGCTGTTTCACCTCAAATGTTCACTTTTAACTACTTTATCTAACGATATATTATAATAATGACTGATAAAACTTTGCGGTTTTGAAATCTTAGCTTCGTTCCAGCGAACAAACGGTCAGCCAGTTTTCACAACGAATCGTTTCCCTTTGTACGTCGCTTTTACACATTTCCTCGAATCACGGAATCATTGTTTCTAATCGTCGCTTCAGTTAAGGAAATTTGCTACGACTAACCGTGACAATACAACGATCCATTGTAACGCGGTCCCGCGAGCCTGACTGTTTCCACGAAAATCCGGCGTAACTCGCGTAACATATCTCATTTTAACTCAACTACAGCGAAGGACAGCGCGAAACTTGATTACCATTACCAAAGGCTAACTTGTAACCATGACAAAGTTGTGTCGAGGATAACTTTTGTAGTTTTATATGCAAAATTGAATAACAACTTTCGTCACCCGAGCGTCCCTATTGAGCCAAAGAATTTTTTGCGAAAAAATTGATGACTTTTAGCCCGGGGTACGAAGGACAAGAACTTTTGAAGAATTTTACGGATGAGTTGTTGGTCAAAACATGTCAGTTAAAAAATCCGTCAGAAACCATTAGATACACATAAAAACATTGTCAAAAAACGCAAAGAAACCATGAGAAAAGTCTTTTTATGTTAAAATGAAACATATATTAGCAATATATTTTCAATATATTTTTTCCATAAACATAGTTTCAATATATTTTACATATACACTAAATTGGCTATATATAGATAATATGTTGTCAATATCATGAAAATATATTGCCCCACTATATTTTCCTTGTTACCAGGGATACATAAGATAATGGCACCAGTATAAATAGCAAATCAAACTTTATTATTTATCCTTTTTATCACCAATTATTTTCTGTGGTACTTAAACTTACAAAAAAAATGAGGCAGTTGCTTTTGACATGTATAAAAATGATTGTAAGGGTTGAAAAATTACTGAAAATGTTAACAAAACATGATGGAACCGATGTTCATATATACAAAAATCGATATATCTAGATAATAATTTCTGAACTGAGATAAATATTTTACTAGAGCTTTGTACATACTTTTGTCGCATGAATATATAAAATCTTCATTTTATAATCAAAATCACGACTACCGGACCCATAACGAGTACTGATGCAATTATCTTATAGATACAAAAAGAATCAATCCTAATGATGTCCGAAGGAACTTTTTAACTGGGAATGATTGCTTCCGATGGATTTGTTTGTACAACTTTTCCGGTCACAATGGCGCGGCTTTTTGACAGCCTTCTACTGTCCAAACCAGAGGACAATCTCGCGCGATGTGCTAATCAAAGTTCTCGCAAGTCTGACAAAGTGAGCCCGGAGAGGGGGCGAAGAGTGTGTCGAAGGACAAGAAATCGCAAGTTAAATGAACGACGAAAGTGGAGAAGCTGAAAGACAAATATTTGCTCGATTAAACGTCGAAGCATCTAGGTAATGCATGATGCGCGTGTTTTTTCAACGAGTGCCCGAATGAGTGTAAAAATCGTTTGTATCTTTCGTTTTTGTGCGACGTTGTTTGAAGCATTGTTACGTGAGTGTATTTATTGCACTATAAACATCGTACGTTTTTTCAAATCTTAGATAATCATGCGCCAAAAGTTGTCCCGTTGAAATAATATGATATAAATATATATGATATATATTATATACGCGTGCAAGGCCACGCGCGGCGGACAGTCCTCTGAGGACCTTCTCGTTTGAGAGTATATATATTTATGTATAAATTAAGTCGAATTGTCATGTAGATTACATTGGTGCCATTAGGTGGATTGATTTGGCGAAATCAAAAGACTGTTCGTCGTGGATGGAATTTCACGCAGGAAAGAGTGATGATGAAACGAGTTAATCCTTGTACTTTGTTCGCATTTTTTTATTTTTGATTGAAAAAACCTACACGGTTATACTATTTTCGTTCAGCAACTGGATGAGTGAGGTTTAAACAAGTGATGAATCAGTTGATGTAAGACTCGAAATTTCCCGAGTAACAATGACTTGAGTATTTGTGCGACTCGTTGGATTGCGATGTGACTTTCAACGACTGTGTGATTCTTTTCGTCGCTCTGTGTACATTGGAAGGAGGCGTTATTTCATAAAAACTGTGTGATACTTTGTGTTTAAATGAGATCGTACGTTGTTTATACATATTCGGTTAACTTTACAAAATATATGTTCAATTATAATTTTGAAACAGTTGTAGATTCATTTTTCCCTCAGAGATGAACGATTCATGGCTCATTCGTTTTATCTTCAAAGTCATCAATCCTCACCAATCTCGCATGATCTTTTAGCATTTGCCGGTTATCTTTATTTTTAGCTAAGCTCTGTTGTGAATTAGCAATGATGTTCGTTATTAATCTTTTCATAATATTGATTTTCCTTATCGCTAATTGATTTTGCTGCTTGATCCTAAAAATGTATATTATTTATTAATAACGAATGAAATGTGCGTATGATGATAAGGATTTACTCAAATGTAGTTACCCAGCTACTTCAGGCAAAGTTGATTGTAACTTTTCATGGTCCTTTTCTTTCTCATCCTCCAAAAATTCACTGTATTCGTGAAGGGATTCTTGATATACAGTTGACAACATCAGCTTTTGCTCAAATAGTTGATCCCTTTTTTCAATTAGGGATAGCAGATTGTTATTGCTAGTGATGAAATCTTGCAAACATCTAAAGATTTTCCTAAAAAATATACATTACTGCAGTTTCATTACACCAGGGAACATTTAATTTCATACACAGATTCTTTTACTGTAAAGTGTCAAATCATGCTTTCAAGGTAGAATATTAACTCTATGTAATTTTCATTATTTTATCAATCAAGTGAAGGGTGTTTTTCTCTATTTGTAAGTTTAAAAAATCGGTATATATTTTTATCATTTTTTAACTATATATTAGAGGATATGTAGCCAAAATTTATATTGCCAAAAAAACATTTTGTCTTAAAAGCAGGTTCAGATGAGATAGTATATGTGACTTAAAATGACAAAAAAGGTGCATCTATACAGGATATGCCATTTTTAATTTTACAAATCCCACATCAGATTTGTAATCAGAGACCCCAAAAATCATATAATATAAATAATTTCATGAAAATCAGTTACATAGAATTATTTTTACCAACAAATATTCCATAATGAAATGTTTCAACACGTTTTCCTAAAAAAAAAAACTTTTAAATTCGTGGCCAATTAAAAAAAATGCTGAACTGATTTTTTGATTTTGACATCACCTTAAAAGAAATTTATCTGACTACCAAAATAGCAAAATGGGCCAGTTATCGGTCAATAATTGAAGTCAGTAATTGTTTACATCTACGTTCGCATTAGTGACCACATTCAATTTTCATTTTCATTCCAACCAGAATTACATATGTATAAAATGGAACAATAAAATTAGTCTCATTTTTGGCTAGCAAATTCAGAATCAGTGATTTTAGGGCCACCGTAGAGAAATTTCCTCAATGATACTTATTATTCAGTGCAAATTATTTGTATTAAAACTAGACTTTTTTTAGGGAAAAATACAGTTGTCAAAATGATAAAAACTATAAATAATGTAAAAGTTGAAAAAAATATTGAAAATTTTCTAAAAATTGGTGCTACAAACAGAAAACCTTAAGTTTGAAAAATGCAGTTCAGAAATAATACTTACAATATGAATTGTAGAATTCAACTTATAAAAACATGCATGAACCTATAAAAAACAGTATATCTTACTTAAATGTCCCTTCAGAGCATTGGCGATCAATAACTCGATTGATAAGTGCATTACTGTATAAACAATTATTTAACACCCTTTTATGTAATAAATTGTCTAACGTTTCATCCATTGATGAAGAAGCTGATGCCTGTAGATCATTGGCATTCCCTGAGACACCTGAAATAATGCAATATTACATTTTTATATAGAAAGGACAAATTATACAAGCTTAATGCATTTTTGACAAACAATAATAAATTACAATAAAAAGTACTAGTTTTTAATGATTTGATTAATATTACAAGCTCTTTGCATAGTTTTTTAAATACTTTTGAAATTCACTATTTTTAAACATCAATGTTTACATTACCGATGGCGTTTTCAGAAACTAACAACTGATCAGTTAATAAAGGACCCACTTATGTGGCTTCAATTGTCTGTCCTTTATTAACTGAATCGGTTGTTAGTTTTCAAAAACGCCACGACT
>JABFPB010002136.1:0-21386 GCA_022817645.1 Ceratoteleas bidentatus
TTGTAGATCTGGTTTGGTGCACTTCTGCCAACATTGACCTCTGTTCAGATCTCTATGTTTGCCAATGGCCATCCCTGTCGGACCATCTTCCTGTCTGCTTAGAAATGGCTTTCCCTTGTCCTGTTAATCCTATCCAGCTTGACGTCCCTATTCTGCGATGGTCTAGCTCGAAAGCCCTTGAATTTCGAGAGAAAATGCGTTGGAGACCGGAGATTGACGTCAGACAATCTGATATCAACACTCTGAATGCTAAACTGACATTGACAATAAAACAGATTGCTTCCGAATTACATATGTCCAAGTCAGTACACAAAAAACCTTTTAAGGGTACGAAACCATGGTACGACTCGGAGTGCCGCGCAGCTAAAAAAAACATTCGGACTCACATGAGGTTGGCCAGAAATGAAAATTATTCAGATGTTGCTAAGTCAGCTTTACAGAAGGCGAAAAACGAATATAGCGAGATTCTTAAGTCCAAGAAAAGTATTTATGAGAATGATATCATGAGTAAACTTTCCCTCGCAAAAGATCCTGTCGCCTTCTGGAAGGTAATAAAATCTCTTCGAAACCCCCGTCCGTTAGATTCCCCAATCACACGCGAATCCTGGACTGACTACCTTGTGAAACAGTTTCCACCGAGGAACGCGACGAATACGTTATTTGTTCAATGCTGCGTTCCGGAGCTTGACCGAACAATAGGTTGGCATGAATTAATTGGAAGTTTAAATTCGTGCAAAGTAAATAAGGCCCCTGGACAGGATCAGGTGACGAATGAATTCTTCCAAAACTTGCCCGAGAACTGGTTACTTTTTATGAACTATTTTTTTGACAGAGTTATGGAATCAGGCGAAGTCCCCCGTGACTGGTGCAAACTACTAGCAATACCTTTACATAAAAAAGATTCTACTCTCGACCCGTGTAATTACCGGTTGATATCTCTCGTCAACTGCGTGACCAAAGTTTTCATGCAGATTTTGCTACGTAGAATTGCCGACTTCGCTGATTCTAGAAATCTCCTTCCTGAATTCCAGTCAGGGTTCCGACGAGGCAGAGGCTGCTTGGATGACATTTTTTGTTTGTCGGCTCTGATCCAATCTCATACACACAAATTAAAATCAAAAGTCTTCGCCCTTTTTGTGGATTTTAAGTCAGCCTTTGACTCTGTCGATCACCACATTCTTTGGCAAAAATTACAAGCAATGGGATTTAGTTCGACAATTCTGAACATATTATACAGCTTCTATTCTCAAGCGACTGTAGCCATCAGAGTAGGCAATGTCTGCACTGGAGAAACTCCCGTCTCCCAGGGTGTCTTACAGGGTGAGGTTCTCAGCCCTATTTTGTTCTCGCTGTTTCTCGCGGACCTCGAGACCTCACTTTTGAGAGACGGTTGCCGCGGTCTTTCTGTAAATTCACGTACGGAAATAGCTATTCTTGCATATGCTGATGACCTCGTTATCCTTGCTGATACACCATGGGAGATGAATAGAAAGATGAAAGCTCTACAGAATTATTGCGCGACAAACAAACTCACAGTTAACACTAGCAAAACTAAAATAGTAATTTTTAAAAAAGGCCATCGTGCTCGCCGTAACTACAATTTTAGACTTGATAATGAAATTATTGAAATTGTTAATGAATACAAATATCTGGGAGTTCTCTTCTCCTGTAATTGTAAATTCGCCCTTGCCGCTGGAGAAGCTGTCCACTCGGCTAACAGAGCCTTAGGAGCTACGTTGAAAATTGTAAATAAATGTAAACTGCGAAACTGGAAAGATATTTCGACAATTTTCTCCAGTCTTCTCGTGAGCGTTCTCCTATATGGTTCAGAGATATGGGCTCCTAACTACCTCGATGAAGTGGAGAAAGTGCAGTCAACCTTTTTTAAACAACTCCTTTATTTGCCTCGCAATACTCCCTCTTACGCGTTAAGACTAGAGACTGGCGAGAATCAACTCAGCGTCTTAATCTTTGATCGAATTCTACAATGGCTTAACAAAATCAAATCCATGAATGAGTCTAGATATCCTAAGCTTTGTCTCGTTAAATTGTTCAACCTTGCTATCTCTAATCCATCGTACGCCAACAATTGGCTTCTACAGATCAAACCGTTTTTTTACGATGCTGACGCTATTTCGGCGTGGACTGCTCTTTTATCCCCACAACGTCATAATTTACGTCAGATCATTAACAACTTTTGCGCTGCGAAATTCAGGGAAGATATTGTTAGGAGATCTGAGTCGTCGTCTTTGATTATTTACCCATATACGCAAATTGTTAACACCCGCTCCGTGGCGCAATACTTAACATTCGATATAAATCTCAACCAAAAGCGTATTTTAGCACAATTTCGTCTGCTTAATAAGTACCAGTGTCGTATATTTTATTCACAAAACATCTTTTCGTCTTTTACATCACCATGTCCCCACTGTAACTGGCCTACGACAAATATTTTATTACATTACATCCAAAATTGTAATTTGTTTGATACTCTGCGCGCAAATGTTCTCACCTATTTATCAAACAATAGTAATGAGATCTCGTTCTTCGACCCATCTAACGGTACCGCCGCCTGTATTATTGTAAAATTTCTGACATCCATTTTCGATAAGTGTAAAAACACGCCCTTGTAATTTTTGTTTTGTTATGTCCACATGTCAAAACTCTCCTTTGTACGGCTTTAGCCATATCAATTGTAAATAAATAATAATAATAATAATATTAATAATTAAAAAAAGTAAGGCAAAGATATTTTTTGTCGGAAAAAATATTTCTCCCATTATATAATCCTCCAAACCAAACCTTGTTGGATGTTAGAACCGAATACTTTGCGTTTTTCTTGGCATGTACCTAAAGCAAAAAAATCGAGTCCACGAAAGCGTAAACCGTCGCTTCTAATTAATCCCACCCTCGAAACATTAAATCGCCTCATCCTCCTCCAGATCGCATCTCCGACCAGAGACAAGCTACACCGTCGATTTTAAATAAGCCATCAATTACCGCATCTGACCGTGAACAGCGCGGCGCTCTTTCGAAAATGCGCGCAAAAAGCGCGCAAAAGTGCGCCCGACGTACTTCCTACATAAGCAACGATCGCGGGGAAACGCTCACGCGAAAAGGGTATCCCGTTTTTCCACGCATAAGTACGTACGCAATAATAGGCTTGCGTGGCGATGTTCGAGGTATCCCGTGGCCGCGCGATGCTCGTAAATCTTAAAACGTGATAATCCCACGGCGCGGTCCGAAGCAGCTCGGCGTCAGCGCGAGCCACGCGAGGGCGCGCGCCGGTTATCGCTCGCCGCAATACGGGTTTGTCCGCGGATTTATGCGCGCGCGACAATCATCCGAAAAAGTGCGCGATCCCGAGCCGATATCATCCGCGCCGGGTTTTTCCGAACGTCTCGCACGGGATTTGCGGATTTGGAGACTTATTTTAGGAATGCTTCTGCGGCGAGGGAATCGTAATGTATTTTTAGATGCGCTTTAAGATTGGGATTAAGCCTTTCAGTAATGGGAATATTTAAATGCAGTACTGAAAAAATCGGTTGGCAAATTACTAATTGTATATACTTGAAAAAAATATATCGAAAATATATAACAAATATCTAATGTCACATATTTACCATTTAGAAAATATGTAATATACATTTTTAAATATGTACACCAAATTGTATGTAGAAAATTTTTTTATTTATTTAGTAAATAAATTAAAATATTTTGTACCTATTTTCTACTTTGGACATTCAAATATGTTCTAAATATTACAAAAAATATTTTTTAATATTTATAAAATATTTACTAAACATTATGCGTTATTAGGGTTAGTTTTGAAAAAATGTAGAAGATGAAAAGACTACATTTTTTCTAGGGTCATAAAAGTGGTTACAAAAGAAAATTAAGATTGAATAAAATATTCATTTGTGGTAAATACAATTTCGCTCAAAGACCACTTTTCATTTTACCTTAACACGCCCACTACAAAAACCACCACTTTTTCGAAGCTGGAAATATTTTACCTTTTTATAAGCTTAACACGAGAACCTAACCTTCCCTCTTTTCATTACTCTCCGAAAGATCAGCGTCCAAAACCATATTCCCAATTCCCAATACTCCTGACACCCTGACAAAAAACTGCGACAACCAACTTCGTTCCTTTATCACCCTCCAAGCAGCGCAAACTATTTTCATCGCAGTTTTTCGTCCGGCGAAAAAAACGCACTTTTCTCGCTCGCCGTCGTAAAAGCAGCCGGCCCGAAACGTGCCACGCCGAAACGATAACCGGTTTCGCGCTCACTGCGCCCCCTCTGGCGAGCACGTGAGAAATAACGACCATTAATCCGAATCATCCCCATTTCCCCGATTGTTTCCTCGCAGGCCATTCCGACCGCCGGCACGCATGTGTAATTCTTGAGGACTGAAAAATGCACAATAAAAAAATAACAGCACAGGCAACAGATGAGAACAATCACGTCAGTACAATTTAAGTTAAGTGCGAGATGTGGTAAATATTCTAAATATAATAATCAATTCTAGGCAAAAATATAAAAACAAAAATACCTGCGCTTTTCGTCACTCACAATTCCTTTCAGTGTTTTTTTTGCAGAAAAAAAATCTCTGAAACCCTCTGAAAACCTCTCAAAATTGGGACTGTCAGAGATTTTCAGAGATTTTCGGAAAAAAGCTTTGAAATTCTCTGCAAAACTCTTATAGTTCCAATTTTGAGAGGTTTCAGAACATTTTTCAAATATTTTCATTCTACAATTTTATTTCTATAAGGGTTGACTGCCCAAATAAAGGATAACGTTTTAAAATGGTTCTTAGACCTTGAAAAACATTTTAGAAAAGTTTTTAGAAAAAGTTTTAGAAAAGGGTTTTAAACTGTAAAAAGTTTTCAAACAGTTATATTTAAAAAATGCAATGTTCAGTGAGTAGATACGATTAAATGAACGACACGTAGACATTAGTGTCATTTTAATTAATATTTAGTCAAAACTACCGAGTATTTACTTGTACTGAGAAACCAGAGAACGCTGTACTAACTGTTACTAACTTACATGCTGTAATTAGTTTGAAATATAAATTCCTGTCTAATGATTTGCCATACATCATAGTTTTTCATAATGTCCGTAAAGTTTTCAAACTTTGTTACCCACGTAACCTGAACTGACGCCTATTTCCCTTACTAATAGCTCTAAGTAAAAGCTACTTATGGACTATTAGATTTAAGAATCATTAATTCTCCTCCAATTTAACTAAGCATTTAGCAACGTCCATTTGATAATGCATCATCTTGATAGATAACCGTACAATAAAATATAAAACACTTTTAACGCGAATTTTTATACATTAAATTACGCCACGAAAAGAAGTTTATCACAGTATCAAAATATGCAAGAACATTTTTTAATTCGATTTTGGTCAAATTTCGGTGAACAATCCCTTTAAAATAAAACGTTTTCACGAAAAAGACACTGCCAAAATTTCTAACCATCTTGAAGTTACACTTCTTTTTCCCGTGTAACTTTTTCTCCACCGATTTTCAAAAGTACGATTACTTCCAACTAAAGGCAAAATTAAATATCAAGAAACTTTTTCTCACTGTGTCCCTCATTGTAAAAAACCTACAGGACCAGGCGTCTTTTAATCAATGAAAAGTGTCTTAAATTCAGACGCTTTGTCATATTTTAAGTCGCGATTGAAAACTGTCTACAAAAAGTAGACAGTCTGAAATCAAGACATTTGTTTTAGAACTGCATTCAACGAAATCTCATCCATACGTTTCTTCCATAGAGTAGTCCCCGAATCGTGCGCTGAACAACGAATATCTGACCTTGAATCGCTGTCCTCGGGAAGGTCGCGACGTCTGGCCGTGACCGCGCGGCTATCCGATATGAGCGCGCACGAACCATCCGCTCATATCGCGGGACCACCAACGCGAAGCCGTCCGGCGATTTTCGCGCGACTTCCCGCAGACTATCTCTCGACTCGCATCCCAAGCAAAATTTCCCACTACGGTCATCCGATCGATAAAGATAGCGACCGACAAATTGAATTTCTTTCGGGTTATGCAATCGCCATTAACCGGGGGAAGGGGGTTATCAATCTGCGGGCGGTCGCCGGGAAGGGGGAGGAAACGCTATTTGGGATCTGTTTATGAATGTTGCATTCGTGGTGAACGTTTTTTCGTCGTGTTCTTCGGCCTTTTCTGCGTCGTCTTCATCGTGTTCGTCGACCGTTTTCTCCTTTTTTTGACCGAACGCTTCCTCCTGGTCGTCTTCCTTGTCGTGCAGTTCTGGACTCGTTTTACTCCTGGATCGCCGGCAAGAGCGTTTCCAAGTGGCGAAAGTGGCTCGAAAGTGGTTCTAATAATAATTGCGCGTTTTCGGGGAACAAGTCGCGCACGAAAAAAAAAAATAAGTTTGTCGTTTCGCGGGGTAATGATGAGCTGTAATTGCGAGGCCTATAACGAGAGTGGTTTATTTTTAACGGCGCACATTTGAGTTCCTAAGTTTAGATCTAGAGTCATATGAAATTTACAGTGAAAACCGCGAGCGGCGAAACGTACTTGATCCAATCGATCAAGGAGCTTTATAAATTATCGTGCGGCTTTATACCGAGATCATATTTGCATTGCATGCATGATTTGTGCATCCATTATTTATGTCGCTTACACACGAGAGGTTAGGTATACTTTATAACTAATTCAGAAAAGTCCCATACATAAATCGGGGGATTAGGAATTATTATGCACGGATGTTAACATCGCACTGCAGTTTGCTCAATTATTTTTATTTTTAGCATGGGAACGGCATTAGTTTGTTTTCAGATTACAAGTATATTTAGGACGCCTAGTTTAATTTCCATGAAATATTGATACATGTATGCATTATATATTAAATTGTAAAGTAGGTGCCGTACCTAGCAAATACGGAAATTCAAAGCGCGCTTTGCGTGGTTGAATTTTATGAGAAAAATGAAATTTTATAAATCGAATGTTTTTATTTTTAGTAAAAGTAAGTTAATAGAAATACCCTTAATAGCGCAGATTATTTTTTATATTTTTGAAAAAATATGTGGTAAATATTTAATGTTAAAATTAAGTTAAATTTTTTTAGCAGTTAGAAAATATTTTGTACACATTTAAAACTATTTATATAAATATGTTATAAATATGTACACCATATAAAAAAAATATAGGCAATATTTTTTAATTATTTAGTAAATATATTTTCACCACACGTGCATGGGAAACTCAATTTCCCACCTTAAAAACCGGGAAGGTCAATTCCCTCCCACTTTTCATGGTGGGAAATTGAGATTCCCGTGCACTTGTGAAAAATATAGCACGGCAGGAAAGGCGATTCCTGACTCGTTCCTTGTAACACTCGGCTTTGCCTCGTGTTATAACAAACTCGTCGGGAATCGCCTATTTCCCGCCTTAATTGTATAATATACTATTTTGTAATCACCATCATCTTGCAAAGCATATTTTTCTAACATAATTTCACGAAACAATATAATTTTATTTTCAAAACCGGAGGATTAAATTAACTCGTCAATACACTGATTCCACCCATATCTAAATATCTGAAGACATTTTTTATCATTTTCAACTTATTTTGATATAATATTAATGGCTGCATATCATACGCGCCAATGACCTTTTTTCATAATCATTATAAGCGCCAACGACATACAAATTTAAAAAATGTTTAACAAATTCGCAATTTCGTCACGAATCTTTTCGTCTCACTAACTACACAATTTTTCTTCAAATTCAAGACATTTAGCGTAGAAATTTCACCAATTACATTGTCAGTATATCTATATATACAGAGATAAATGCAGACAATTTCCGATTTCTCGCATACGATGTAGTAAACCTTCAAATCAAAAGATTTCAAACTTTTACCAATCATTCCTTGCAATATAAAGCCAATTCTATTAGTTTTTCCTTAAAATCTATACAAAAAAGTTATTACACAAAATTCCCTTATACAAATCTAAAGAAAAAAAGTCAGTTGTTTGTCTTTAGATTCCAACAGTAGAGGACGGTGGCTTTCAAAGATACGGGCATGGCGTATACATACGCCAGCCTACTTTTTCCGCGCAGGTACCTTGAACTTATGACATTAAGTTAGTAAAAAAGTAAATAAGCAAATAATAAATAGCAATTAAATAAATAAGCAATTAAATTGCCCAGATTACAGTGCTTACGATGGGTCTGATCTGGCACTTTTGATGCGCGTTGCCTGTCGCTTATGATGAGCCTGATCTGGCGCGTATGATCGGTTTTAAGGTGAACCTGGCGCTTTTGACAACCTCCGAATATTAATAGTTCCATTTAAAAAGAGCTTTAATATAATTACATACAGCCGTTCGCCTTTTCGCGCAATGGTTGTCCTTCGTATGTAGCAGGTGTGCGGCGTGAGGCAGCGGGTGTGCGGTAATTTTTTCCGTGTAGGCATTTTTTATTTATTAACGTTCTTAGACACGACGTAAACTATATCAGTTAACCGCTTTGAAGTTCAAAATTAAGGAAAACAACTGAAATACGCGATAAAAGAATAAAAAAAAACTTTTTATTAAGGGGAGGTTACCGGCCATAGGTATGAAAATTGCGTCAAAATTGGCGAATTTTTTGTGGATATATAATGAATAATATATTTAAACGGAAGTTAGTGTACATTATTGCCTCATAATTGAAGATTAATCTCAAATATTTTCATTAAAAAAATCCAAAATGGCGTTTAATGAAACCGTGCCGCAGCGTGCACTAGTTTACACGCAGCGTTCCATACCCTTGTCAGGTTATCTGAAACGAAAACGGCTAAAAAATGATTAATCAACATTAAATTTGGGGGCCTTATGATCTTTAGATTTTCGAAAAACCCCCAGATATCAAAATGGCGGCCGTTTGAATAAAGATGTCATTTTTTCAAAACAAACTTTTTCAAACGGCCGCCATTTTTATATCCGGGGGTTTTTCGAAAATCTAAAAACCATAAGACCCCGAAAATTTAATGTAGTTTAATCATTTTTACCCGTTTTCGTTTCAGATTACCTAACAAGGGTGTGAAACCCTTCGATTATGAGGCAATAATGTACACTAACTTCCGTTTAAATAATTATTCATTATATATCCACAAAAAATTCGCCAATTTTGACGCTACGTTCTTGCCTATGAACGGTAACCTCCCCTTAAACCCAGTTTCCATTGATACTGCAGTATCACGGATTAATAATTTCAGTAATGAATAAAAAAGATTACGGTTTTGATTCTGAATCAAAAAATAAATAAAAGGAATCTATTACTCCTCATTAAGTAACAACAAAAGTCGCATTGAAAAACTTTGTTTTGAAATGTTGGATCGAAGATAAACACTATATGGAAACTACACACAGAAGGTCAAAGGTAGTTAAACATTGCAAACAAAGCAAATGTACGGATATCTTCACTCCAATTTACATCGCGAACCAATCTTTTTTCATTGAAATTCTAAAATTCCACCACCTCATTTTCAAAAACTGTCCACAAATTAGATCGTTACTTCTCCCCCACTCTTCTTCAAGTCTTCAAACCATTTCTCCACAAACGCGCAATTTCATTCATAAATCACGTTGTCACCTATAAACAGCTGTGATATCACAATGTGAGATAGTATATTACACTTAGCTGACAGCGTCAATTGATATTTGCATATCTTACCGCGCAAAAATCTAATCCGATAAGCCAGCGCGTACTATTTTGCGTTATTAATCACCGGCAAACTCCAATAATTCTCGCCGAACGCTCACATTTACCGCGATCGCGGATTATATATAGATCATTGTGCGCGCAGACGAAAAGCGCGTCTGTCGCGCAGTTGCGCAACCAATTAACTTCGTCCTCTTACGTGTTGCACCCTTAAGATGATTTTAGCGTTAAATAGTGCCGGCAATATTTTCACCGGCGTGTTACACTCGACAGTTACGTCGTAATGGAAATCCAGAATTACTCTAACGAGATTCGCTAGGGCATCTCTTTACATAATCGCTACCTAACATCTTTTGTTGTTATAAGTCTAGTATTCAAAATCAAATTTTTGGCAAGTATTTAGACTGCAGGAAACATTTTTGGTGAAATGCAATAATCGTAACTAAACGAATCGAACAAATCAAAGAGAAAAAGAAAATAAGTAAACAATACAAAAGGAAAAATAAAAGAAAAAACAAGCAGAAAAAGAAAACAAACAAGACACAATACACAATACAATACAAAATAAAAACAAACAAGAAAAGTAAATAATAAAAACAAACAAACAGAAAAATATATAAACAAAAGAAAAAAACAACAAATAAAACAATCATTTTATTTGCATTTGGCTGCAAATAAAAAAGATCACCCTCAAATTTTCGTCTTTATTCAAAAGCCGTTCTGAAATACATCGTTTCATCGCAATTAAAATCTTCGACCTCCAGCTTTTAAATATTATTTTGCAATGAAAAACAATGGACTGCGAACAATGAGCATTTTTTTCGTTCGACATCGACAATAACCGTTTAAATCAAGCATTTTCATTTCGTTAACCGATAACCGACTGTGCCCAACGATTGAGATACATCGCATTTCAATGTGCTGCTGGTCTTGTTGCTGCCTGGATGTGGGCAGACCGATACGCGCACGCAATCAATGAGGTCTGATTTATGGGCCCGCGAGAGAATAGGCCTCGTCCGTGGCCGATTAATTGCTTATTGCGTTGCGCCGGAGTTATTGGTTTTATCGCGAATGGATGAAGTGCAATTTGCATGGGTATCAAATTTGATATAGTAGAGATATGTGAGCGATTCTGCGTGCTTGAGGTTCGAGTTTTGCACTTTATTACCAATTGAGCGAACGCAGTATGCGTTCCCAGTATCTCGTTTTTGGGTATTTTTATTTAGGGGAATATTGGAAGAATATTGGAGATGATTTATCCGGAATGGCGAAGAAAAAATTCTTGCGGGATTGCAAAAATTGATGATTGGATTGCAATTTTGTTGAGTGGTTAGGATGTGACTGGGAATTCGAAAAATGTGTGGGTTTCTAGATATTTTTAAATTTAAAGTTCCTAGATAGTTTTTTGCAAAATATTTATAAATGTAGATTTGTAGAAAAAATGTAGAGGTGAAGATGTTTTAACTAAAATTTTCTCAAAATTTCAGACAAAATTGGATGGTTCAAACAGTTTTCAAATTTCGAGAGAATGTAGGACTTTTTGTCTAAATTGAAGAAATTGTTTAAAGATTAAAAAAACGATTGAGCGAATTTATTTGTAGAATGGATTCGCCGAAGAAATTTATGGAGGTATTAAAAATATCGTTCGAAAAATGTTCGTTTAAAGAATTGTGTTACATGTAAAACGAGCTGTACGGACTATTAGGCACGAAATATACAAGTGTGAGAGCTATTCGTGTGACATGAAAACGATTTTTCGTATGAGTCAGGCACATATCATGCGTGCAGCGTGCGTTATGTTTTACGCCTGCTCTAGACGTCGTTTCATGAATAAAACAGTCGTACATTCAGTGTAAAAGTACGTGTTTTGTTTCTAAACACATTGGTATTAGTGACTTTGAGCACGTTTAAGAAAATATCAAATGTCGAGTAAACTAACTTAAAACCGTGCATAAAGTGTTTCGTTTTACAAATGTAAGTAAAAAATAAAATGACAAAACCTTCAATTGAAATTGTATTTCAAAAAATTGTGTCACGTTGAATGTTGTCTTAAGTGTAATAATGAAGTATAATTTGAATGTCAAAAAATATCAAATCAGCTCAAAAGTATTTAAAAAAACATTCTCAGTTTCCCAATGAATAAAAAAATTATGTATATTATTATAATTAATTGTTTTTAATTATTTTATTATTTTATATTTTATTTAATTATTTTTATTAATTAGTTTTATTATTATTTTTAATTTTTATTATTATTTATTTATTACGTTTATTATTTACAAAATAACCGTAACTTTCCAAAAAATCCCCCAAAATAATTCGCCAACGACAAATCGCCCTCCCACAAAAACCGAACGGTATACGCCACGGCCATTTTTCTTTCCCTTTTTTATTAATTTCTCTTCCTCGTATCGCGAATCCCGTACCGTTTATCGGTCGTCTCGCAACGCACCTTTCGTTTCGCAATTCGCACAATCCGAGCGGCACATTGTAAACCGCGGGCGCGTTTCTTTGCCTCGCTTTTTTCGGCGATCGTTCTGCCACTGCCGCGCGACGCCGCAAAAAGCCCGGCCAATTAAGCCGCTACGTAAATCCTGTCCGCGCGGCAGTAAACTTCAAATGATACGCGCTAATTGCGCCGATTTCAGTTTCGTCCGGCATTTCGTGTTCGGCGAAAAGTGCCAGCGTTTTTGCGTCGAAGCACGGACCTAATGATCAAAGGGGGACGCGTTCGCGATCACGATTCCGCTCGTGCCGGCACGAGCGCTGATTTTCGTCGCGAAACGGCGTGTCGTAAAACCCGAAGCGAGAAAATCCCGAGTAAAAAACGAGAGAGCGCGAAATTGCGTGCTACTGTGGAGAGAAGGTGGAAAAATATTTTGAAACGAAGATAAACTTTGAGAATATTTGTAAAACTTGGCGCGGAAAGTGTGAGAACACTGAGAAAAATGATGTGGTTCAGAAGTAGTAGACCCTACTGAAAAAATGTAATATTAAATTTAATATTAAGTTTAATATTAAATCTGATATACAAATTGAGCCCCAGTAATTTCTTCGAGATGTTTTTCTTGGATTCATTAAACCATTTATCGGAAAAAAATTGCACGGTAGCTCTTAAAAAAAAACAAAAAAAACAAACATCAAGGAATTTTTAAATCAATTGCAGTGTATTTTGACTATATAAATGACTATAACGTCGTTTCGACCGGTTTGGCATAGTTTTATTTTCCGAAACAACTTTTGTTACATACGAAAGATAATTTCGGTGTCGAATCATATTCAATTATCTCTGTGAAAGGGAATCCTCACTCATGGGAATGAACAAAGATGGCAACTTTGATGAACGCACGTTGCAATTACCAAATGAAACTTTCGAAACGACGTAATTACATATCAAAAAGGAATTATGGAGAGCCAAGTATTTTTCACCGATAACTCGTTCGTCGGGATTGACGTGCTTCACTTTTTTTGAAATTCGTGTTACTCAATATGCTAGGTTTGTTGAGCAGTTTACAGACATGTAAAAAGTGAACACGAACAAAATAAACAATGCTTCGTACCCAATCTTTTTAATTATTTGAAATCTCTTGTATTTTCTAGACAGTTTTTTTAATGCTCGAATCTAATGAACGAAATATCAAAAACTTCTTCAAACATTTGTTATAACCGACTAAAAAAATGTAATACAATTTTCCATAGATCTACAAATTAATTTTTATCAATTTTAAAAACGAAGTATTTATTTCTTATATTTGACATTCAAATATTTTCTAAATGTTACAAAAAATATTTAAAAATATGTATAAAATATTTACTAAATATTATGCGCTGTTACGATAATAACAATTTATTAATTCACTAACCATACTTCATTTTCGTCGAATTACCTACATTATTGAATTATTTGTATATAAAACGATAAACCTCATGAAATTGAACGAGGAACTTTTCCGAATGAAGAAACCTGGATCGCTTAAATCCCCCCCCCCCACCTCTTCCGACAATACGGCAATACTGAAAAAGTTGGCTACCAATTAGTCAACACATGAGAGTCATTTCTCGATTCATCCGCACGTTCGCGAGCAAACCACCCGATCGAGGGAACTGTGTGAGACGTGCCGACTCGTGAGAATTCGCCGTCACGGACAATCCAATATGGGAAGTTCATTAACGCGCCGCGAGCGCGGGCCGGATTGCAAAATTATTCGAGAAGCCTCGCGTTATGAATTGCGTCGGCGAACGCGAAATCGAGGAAATGAGGGATCAAAAATGCCGAGGATTAATCGAAAAACTGTAATCAGCGTTAATGTAATTCGGTTCCCTTATTTAAAGAAACTGTTTTCAACTATTGTTTAAATATCTGATTCAGTTTGGTGGAAACTAAATACAATGATAAGTTTTTAGCGACTTTTTCAGTTTTTCGCAGTAATTATGACATAAATTAAAAAAATGTATATCAAAATAAAAAACAGAAAATCGAAAATAGATGGACTCCAAAGGGCATTTTATAAATGACACCTTTAAAATTATTGTGAGTAAATGAAATAGGTTTATTCTAATTATTAGTACGATTTTTTACATAACGGTTACTTATTAATACAACAGATTTATTACAATTATGGAAACAATTATAGAAATCTGTTAAATATTTTTTTAGATCATCTTTTCTCCCAGTGTCATCTTTTTAAACCCACAAAACTGAAATTGTAATTGAAAACTAACGAAACTAACAAAACTAACAAAGCTAACGAAACTAAAAAAACTAACAAAACTAACGAAACTAACGAAACTAACAAAAGTAACGAAACTAACGAAACTAACGAAACTAACAAAACTAACGAAACTAACAAAACTAACAAAGCTAACGAAATTAAAAAAAACTAACGAAACTAACAAAACTAACAAAACTAACGAAACTAACGAAACCAACATAACTAACAAAATTAACAAAACTAACAAAACTGTTTGAAGTTAGTAAACAGAAAATCTTTTTAAAGTTTTTGTACAATAAAAAAATGAAAAAAAGTCATAAACCTCTCTTTATAACCCTTTCCCCCACATATTTCCTCCCTTGTGTCGTAAACCCAGTCCTTTTTGTGATAAAACTCTCGCGTCTCTCTTTTCCCTCAATTCTTTCTCCTACTGGAAAAATCGGCGGCGGAACAACCGTAACAAGAGGCTCTAAAACCGAACGCGATCACCGCCAGGTAGGCTCATCTTGGTATGCTCGCACTCGGGCCTTTTTCTGCTCTGCTACAGATACGCGGCGCAGCAGAGTTATCTCGTAGCCGGCGCGGATTCCGCGGCCACGCCCAGCCACTATTTCTCCTGCCGCGGCGGTCGACGACCCGCGTTAAATAACGTCGCGACATTGTTTATAAAGTGTCGAACGGCGGCGCCAGTGAAAGGGTGGTTTCGGGCAGGGGAGTCGCTTTGTGCAAACTTTTACGACGGACAATGCGGATTAGTGTCGCAAAGGACAATAAAGCGCTGGTCAAATGTGGGAGAAAAACGCGGGGAAACGGGGTCAGAGGGGTTCAGTGGGGCAAACGTGGTGGGATTCTCGCGAATGTGACTTGAATTTAAGCGAATTGAATATACGTTGATATTCAAGCTGAGATAAAAAAAGAGAAGGGAATACAAGCTGAGATAACAAAGATATAAAAAAAGAGAAGTTGCTTTTTTGTAGAAAAGAGATTAATTTGGATGTAAACTGCTTGGATTATCGTGTTCAGGAGTACCAAATTATTTGATTTGAGTATAAACACGGCTGTGTTTCGAGTAAATCGAAGAAATTGATATTTTTGGAAATTTTTTAGTATTTCCAAAAAAATCAATTTTCTTGAAAGTGCTTGAAAGTTAGCCATGTTTGTACTGAAATGAAAGGATTTTTAATTACGAAGACAATGGTGTGATCAAAATACCAAAAATGTTCAATGTTTAAAAAATTTTAATAAAAATGACAATTTTTAAATACCCTTTATACAGGCTTATTGGTAATGAAACAAAAATTTTCTTATTCAAAACGCATTGATTTAGACTATTATTTCGAATTAAAGCTAAACCATTTTCAAAATCCTTAAAATAAGACACTGTTTTGATAAAATTTGTTATTGACCTTAAAATTCACGAAACCTGATATTATTTCATCAACTGTTTATTTCCAAATTTCTTTTTCCCTTCAAACTAACTGTAATTTCAATTTACAACCAGAAACGCGTGTTGCGAATTATATAATGCTTGTTTCTGCTTAAGTTGCGGCAAAAAAAAGACCAGAGCGGGATGATTGCGTGCGTAACGAGACGCACATGCAAAAGTAGCACTTATTCCTCAACGTTTAACTGCTCGTCGGGAAATCGTTCGGCCGCGTATTCGCACCTAACAAATACCTTTAATTGCCATGAATCCTGCGGAAAAAGAACGAAAAGCTGCATCCGCACGGCAGTTCCTGAAAACCCGCATCTAATTGACAGTCAAAAGAAAGCCATCAAATGCGAAAAAAAATGGTAATACCGAACGCGAAATTGAAACTAAAACAAATGTGACAAGTTAACAGCTAATTGAACATTTTTGTCGCCGATCAATGGCATATTGTGTCGAGTAACAGACCCCGCATGCCGAACGCAAATCACGGCGACAAAACGAGAAATCTGTTCCAATTAATCTCATCAGTTTGCGTTGGGAAATGGTCCGCGCCATTATCTACGATGTTATAATTCGATCCGCAACGTGCGCCAATGACATTTCCGGTAACAGCGGCGCGATTAGTCGTGTCGGGAGAAAAGTTCGCACTCATTAATTATGCATTCGAGCATTCATTACGAAGAGGAGATGCGAAAAAAGTTCGTTATATCTCCGGTCAATAATATCCGCCGGATTATCGTCATAAACTGCGAAGATTCCGCAAGACGAGCTTTTTATAGGCAAGCAGAAACGAATTTGCAATAACCCCCATGTGGAAATACAATTTTCAGAGATTTTCAATTGCTTTCAGAGCATTTTTAAAAGACTTTCAGTTTTTTTTAGAAATTTTCAGCGATTTTCAAAGATTTTTAGAAGTATTCAGAGATTTTCAGAAATTTTCAGAGATTTTCAGAGGTATTCAGATATTTTCAAAGTATTATTCAGAGATTTTCAGAATTATAAAGAGATTTTTAGTTGTTCTCAGAGCATTTTTCAGAGATTTTCAGAATTTTTCAGATATTTTCAGATGTTTTCAAAGCATTATTCAGATATTTTCAGAGGTTTTTAGAGGTATTTAAACCATTTTTCAAAGTTTTTAAGATATTTTCAGAAATATTAAGAGATTTCGGGGTAATCTTCTGAAATAAAAAACAAATGTTCTCAGCCTCATCTTCCTGCCTCCCCTTAATTCAATTAACAACATTTGTCATCTTTTAACATTCTTTTAACATTCTTTCCACAACTTTATTACCCATCCAAAAAACGAAAAACGACTTTTACTTAACATTTCCCGTCGCGGTTCTCGTTGCTTTAATTTTACTGTCGATTGATTTTCCTCTAACAGGACTCATCCAATTATAATCGTTTATTTTCGCAGAAAGTCGCGAAACGGGTCCGATCTGTCGGCGACCGGTATATTGTCAGTCATGAAAAGCAACGGATCAGATCGTAGCGGCGAGAAAAATTTCTCCACGCATTCACAAAAGCGGGGTTAGCGGCGATAAGCCGTTCGGCGAACAATCGCGCGATATTAACGGCTGCGAAATATCAATCAGCGGGGGAAATTATACCGGTTCGATCGAGCGGCGTATAATTAAATGCGTTTCATTAGATTATCGCCGCGATAGCTCGCCGTCGCTTTGTTTGCGTTGCGTATTAATGAACTTTCCGGATCGATTCGATCTCGAGTGATACCACGCTAATAATTAATTATATTTTTCATCGAAACGCATTTCGACATCGCGATGAAGTCACTCGCAGTTTCCCTTTTCAATTGCGATTGTATCTCTGAATGAGGGCAAATGGACGTTTTGAATTTGCCGCCATTAATTCAATCAGAAAATCCATTAAAAAAAGTATTTAAAAAATTCGACAAATTTTTAAATACTTTTTTAATATTCCGATAATTTTTTAACGAAATTTAGAAAAGATTTTATTTCGCAGTAAATCATTGGCGGGAAATTCAAATATTTTTGAAAAAAGGTTATAAACTTAAAGAAAAAGAAAAAATTAACAAGATTTTAATTTCGCAGACATTTCTGGCGGAAAATTCAAATTCTTTGAAATCAAGTTAATAAGTTTAAATTGCAGATCGAAATTATTGGCGGGAATTTTCAAATATTTAAAACGGGATTCGGATTTGCAGTTCCAGAAAATGGGTCACTCGGGGTCAAATTTACTAGGTCATTGCTCATGCGTGTTGCTTGCGGTTAATTTGTACGCGACCATAACTTATCTATCGCCGGATCTGGTTACCAGAGGGCGCATCCGGATTGGCGGGCGAAATCTAACGCAGCGCGCCCGAGCAGAATCCGCGTTCACAGGCGTCTATTAATTCGAGGCCCACTGGACCAGAACTGCACGGACTTGTGCCTCCTGTCGAACTCACAAGTCTCGAGTTGCCGCGCGACAATATTGCACGCTTGTCTGGTTTCTCTTATTCCGATAAGATCACCGAGACGTACCTTTGTCACGCGACTGAGTTTCAGCGTTTTTTATCGAGCCTCCGGACAATTGGATTGAATTCGCTGTCGACAGTCGAAAAAAATGAAAAACGATTGATTTTGCATTGAGCGTTTTAATTTCGCGATTTGTTCGATCACTGGAGATATCGTTTCAAGTTTTTCAACGTTAACAAATTATTTTGAAAATGAAAATGAAAAATTCTGAAAAAATTGGGACTGTCATTTTATTCAGAATTTTTCAGATATTTTCAGAGTTTTCTGCAAAAATTTGACAGTTCATTTGAGATTTTGAGAGATTTTCTGAGGAATTCAGTTCAGCTGTTTTCAGAGTATTTTTCAGAGGTTTGCAGAGAATTTTTCAGAGATTTTATTTCTACAAGGTTTGAATTCGATCAACGCGAATTTTTCGCAAAATTTAAAAGTTCCCCTAATTTTTGTAAGGAGTCAACATTTAAAAAAAAATTAAGCTTTAAAAAAATTTACTTTAAAAAAATACTTTAAAAATTCTAAATGGTCGAGAATAAAATTATTTATTAGAACTTTTCATGATTTTTTTCGCAGATCGTTGCTATTTCGTCGATCTGCGAAATGGCGTGAAACCGCCGCCGCCGGATAATTGCCTAATTACGGTGATCCGGCGAGTCGCGTGGTTTGATTTTTTAACTGAATCACCGCGTTTATCAGCACAGATCGCGAGATAACCCGGTTCGCAGTCGCGCACACAATGCGGCGCGTTTTTCGTCCGTCAATTAGGGGACTTTGTTTTTCACTTATAGCCGCGTCCTTTCGGGAGAAAGTCGACTCGATTAAAGCATTACGATGACAAGAGAGTGCCGTTTTTCTCGCATTGTTCTGCAATTGCGCGTAATTGCGCCGGGGAAATTCGCGACGCTCCACATTCGGGCGGATCCGGACGAAACGGAGGCGCGGAATTCGGGTGGAAAAACGGTGGATTCGAGGTGGAACGTCCGGGTTGATTTCGCGTTTGGTACGAGCAGAAAGTTAATTGTTAAATTGTTCCTCAGGAATTGTTTGCAATTTTTTTAAGTTTATGAAAGTTGAAATGATATTAACTCGATTTTTCTGATCGAAAAAACCATTTTATGTTATTTTACAGGAGTGTATGCTTTTGTGAAATTATTTTGTGAAAAATGAACATACATGTGTAAATGTTTAAAATTTCACTTTAATTTAAGCTGCAAAATATTTCGATATTGGAATGAGATAGGAATGTTTAAAATTCCCAAAAATAAAATCATCTCGTATGAGAACTGACATTCTTGTTGTGAAAATCGAAAAATTAATTATTTATCAGATATCTCTAACTTCAAAAGCTCTTCATTTTTTTGAACCGCTTATTGTATTATCTGATAATAAAAAAATTTGTTTAATTATCATTAATTATCCCACTTCGAAAACACGAAACATAAGTTAGGCAAAAATATACGAATGTCTTCTAAAGAGAAAAAATGTAGTGATTTAGTTTCAGGTGAAATTTTTATTTTTAAACAGTATAATATAAAAACGCACTACTTCCAGTACCTTCGAGTTATGTTTGACCGTAAAGGGTGAAACTTTACAAAAAATTTTACCGCCCAAAATACGAAATTAACCTGGTGGTTTCACGCTTTTTTTGGACCATAATTCCATGTAGATTCGGCGAACTGCACGAGACTTTTTCACTTAAATTCCTCGTGAAATTCTGTTTTTCTTAGTACGTAAAACGTTTCGCGGCAATGTATGGTGGCCTTGGAGAGAATAAGATGATAGGATGGTCCGAATAGAACTGCGGCGGGTCCACACCCACATAATAAGGAGATTGGCGCTGGCTGCGTTACCAATAGAGTTTTCAAATTCCACAGACATTTTTCAAGGGGGAATGCGATGAAAGTAAAGCAAACTGATTCCCTTTCCAATTGAAGAAATTTTCAGAAAAAATCAAAAAAAGTTTCAATTCGTCCCCTCTATTTTCTTTAATTTCGATAGTTTTTCATAAACCAATCAAAATCGAAGTTTCCCAACGAAACTTCATTTTCTCCGTCGATTCGCTGCAAAAATAATCACCGCTAATCATACAATCTATCGAAAGGTCTGAAATTATCTGGAAAATATTGTTCATGCATTTTTGCTCAGCCCGAACCATTGTCCGAGCAATTCCAGCAATTCCAGACTTTCTACTTTTACGATCTGAAAACTTGCAAAGATCATGTTACGTAATGCCAATTTTTTCGATCCGTCAACAAGACGCTATTTGTCACCGACGTAATGACAATGCGATAAACCAGCTGCGCGAAAATTGTATCCGCAAGTGGCGAAAATGACCCGCAATATCGACCGTATCGGCGATTTTGATCGATACACACTATTACAGTAATTCCGCGGGATTGTTCCGCAGCATGCAGTTTTGTCCACGCGTAATTCATCTAACCATACGCTCGCGCAACGTGACGCTTGCTCAGATCAGCTTACTCGCCTTGCACCAATAGGGGTACTTTCGTTTCGCGCTTAATTTACGGCGTTTATCGCCGCGTTTGTTCAGCGGCAAATTGAATTTCAAAATGCAACTTTGTCGCGCAGTCGCGCGTTACGCTCGAACCATTTCGAATTTGCGTGAATTAATAAATTTCGCGGCGATCGATCAACCTGTAAGATCACCCCGGATAACGTCGACGAGTTGACGTTTAAATTAATTCGCGATTTTCGCGAATTTAATTTTCGGATAGGGTATCAGTGATTAATAATTACAATCTATCTGATTATGGAAAATGAAGAAAAAAGATTAAAAAAGATATATGAGTAGATATGAGATATCTGAAAATGCCTGAAAAATGCTCTGAAAACATCTAAAAATCTCTTAAAAACTTCGACAGTTTGATTGAAAAATACTTGTATTTTCAAAGTATTTGAAACGTATTTTCAAAGTAGTATTTGAAAAGTATTTGAAAAGTATTTCGTAGTATTTGAAAAAGTATTTTAAAGGATTTTTGTAGTATTTGAAATGTATTTTTAAAGTATTTGAAAAGTATTTACAAAGTATTTTC
>JABFPB010002137.1:0-21384 GCA_022817645.1 Ceratoteleas bidentatus
GGATTCCGCCTGTCAAGTCGGTATTTTGAAAGCTGTATTAGTCTAAGCGTGATCCTCTTACAAACAAACAAACAAACAAACAAACATACATTCATATTTATATATCAGTAGGAAGTATATTTTATATAAAATTTCCAAACTACAAAATTAAAATATTATACGTATAATTTATTCCCTAGTAGAAATAAAAATCTCTGCAAAACTCTGAAAACCTCTGACAGTCCCATTTTTGAGAGATTTTCAGAGTTTTTGTATACTATTTGTATACTATATATACTATACAAGTTCGAAAGTCTGACAATCTCTGAAAAAGTCTGAAAATCTCTCAAAATTTGGACTGTCAGACGTTTTCAGAGCTTTTTAGAGCTTTTCAGAGTTTTTCAGAACTGTTCAGAGCTTTTCAGAGATTTTACTCCTACAAAAGTATAAACTAAAATATTCTAACGTAAAATATTAACTTTGTATAATCAACTATGTCGTACAATCAACTACATCGCACACTAAAATGTATAATTAACTACATCGCACACTAAAAAAGACAGTCGAAAACATTTTTATATTGATATACCACTAAAATTTAACGAAAACTGTAGGACAATACCTACATTGTCGGTCTTATAGCTGTAAACATCTACTTTAACAATTCTGTTCATCACATACCAGGAACTCTTTTACCTCCAAAACTTATAAGATATATTCACGATTTCTTCTACTTTTCACCTTTTTGTCCAATTCAACGCTGTTTTTAGGGTCAAACTATCCCGGTTGAAAGAAATGATAAAAATAATAATCTGGAAGCTCGGATAAAACGAGCAGCGCAAAAATAGCGGCGTGCTAAATTTCACCAAGATCCGCATTACTAAAGCGCAATAGACTGATTCCTGGCGAGATGAGATTCATTCATCGATTTTTTTGCCGCGAACAACCTGCCGCCGACACGGCAGTGGTAGTCGCTGTAAACAGCGCGGATCAACCAGCTCAAGTTGCTGAATAAATGCCAAGCGAGGCGTCTGGTTAACGCAGCTTTTTGCCGCCACAGTCGTCAAGACTTTCGTCATGGGTCCAATCTGACCTGACCTTTTTCAATCCACGACTTCTTTTGTTGCTTTCATTTCTGATTCAGCAGCAAACCCGTCTCACTTTGTTTTACGCTCTTTTCTGTCTTCGTCGTAACGAAAATTGTGAAATTCGCTCCAACCGGAATGACCATTCAAATAATGACAATGAAAATCACGATAACCGTAATAACAACAATAACGCGCCGCTTTCATTCATATTAATACGCGAGTATAGCAAGCGATATTGAACCGTGGGTTCAGCTGCTGCTTCTCCGTAAGCGCTTATCACCAAACGTTTATCAAAGTACGAACCGGTCCTAATATTGCGGTATATTGTAGTCACTCATTCCTCGTTATGGTACGCCATGCGTTTCTCCCGCCGCAAAAATGTGTATAATTATATCATTAGCCTGAAATGCGCCGATACCGTGCGTTTTTGCATCTAAAATATTCAAATTGTAGGTTGGAAATTGATAAAAGGGTTGGACAAACTGGCCCGTTTATCAAATCGCACTTTCAGCGTGCGTTCGCATTTTACGATCCGAAATTTCGCCGCCCCCGAACCTCTTGTTCTGTCCCCAGATAATTTTCTTTGCTCCCCCTTTTCTACATTGAAAAATATTATAAATATGTTTAAAGTTATCAAAAAAAAATAAGTGATTACCCAGAAGACTCAGAAATTATTCAGAAATAAATCTCTGAAAACCTCTAGCAAAAGCTCTGAAAATCTCTGACAAAAGCTCTGAAAAATAGTCTAAAAAAGTCTAACAGTCCCAATTATGAGAGTTTTTCAGACTGGGGAACCAATGTCAGACATTTTTATACTTTTTCAGACTTTTTCAAAAATTTTCAGACTTTGTCAAATATTTTCAGACTTTTTTTAAGGTAATTTCAGATATTTTCAGTCTTTTTTCAGATAATTTCAGACTTTTTCAGACAATTTCAGACTTTTTCAGACAATTTCAGTCTTTTTTCAGATATTTTCGGACTTTTTTCAGATAATTTCAGGCTTTCTCAGACAATTTCAGACTTTTTCAGACAATTTCAGTCTTTTTCAGACAATTTCAGACTTTTTCAAAATTTTTCAAAGTTTTCCCAGAATTCCTACCAGGGAACCAATGTCAGACATTTTCAACTCACAACCTAATGCCATTGATAACCACTGAAAAACTCTGAAAATCTCTCATAATTGGGACTGTCAGACTTTTCCAGACTATTTTTCAGTAATTTTCAGAGCTTTTGTCAGATATTTATTTCTATAAGGGAACTCTGCAGGCACCGTTACTTATAGTAACTATTGTTTTATCGTAACAACTATCCTGAAGTGCCCAATTTGCTATAAAAAAATCATGTAGTTGACTTTGCAGCAACCACCAATTACTTGCAGTAACCACAAGACTTTTCTTCTAGTTCCCTCTACTACTTTTCTGCAAAGACAGAGCCAACCAAAATTCTCCGTTTTAAATGTTCGACCTTTCCAAAATCGAAACCTCTCGCCAATCCCAAACCCCCGAATCTCGATGCAGACACACTTCGGCCTGACTGTTGAATTAACGAAGAATTTAGTAGATCGGCGCAGTCTCTGTATCGCCACTGGTTACATCGGTGCAACAAGAGCACGCATATACCTCGGATGTAGAACTGTTGCACCGTTTTGCCGAGGGCGCGCGTCCTTTTCCTCGTCGTGCCCTTTTTGTACCACCGCTCAATTGCCGGCTCCCTCCCCCTGCCTTTCCTCCCCCCTCGCGCGCGAGACGCACTCGCAGAAACGTACGCGAGCGACGGAGAGGCGCGCGCGGGGGGGCGCAGGGCGGCAGGGGCGGGAGAGGTCGAACGGGATAAACATCTGAGCCCCGCCCGGCACCCGAGGCTGCTGCTGCCTCCTTTCTTGTTGCTCCTCTTCCAGTCCCTCTTCATCATCATCACCGTCTTCTTTTCCTTCATTCCACCGTGCAGCGGCTCGCGTTTTTCTTGTTGTTATTGTTGCGCGCGGCCGATAGCTCCGCCGAGCCACCATTTTCACTATTTATGCCGATGCATATCGATGATATCGCTATCACTTGCACGTCGCAGGTGACTTGGTGCTCTTGTTGCGCGCGCCCGGACTGGTTCTCGGGCGCTCCCGTTCATTTACTTACTCCCGATCCGGGCGCGGGTTTCTTTTGCTTTTTTTTCATAAACCCGCTGGAATTAACGAGCGCGCGCGGTTGACGATTGATAGTGCGCCGAGACGAAAAAACGGGCGTCGACGAGCCGCGGAACGCGTCGCGGGTAATGCGATTTCCGGTTTTCGAGGGAGCGCCGGTTTGAGGTAAGAAGGAAGTTGGGGGTGGAGTGAGGGGAAGGAGGTTTGTTTGGGGATGAAAAGGGTAAGCAGATTCGGTTTTTGATGGTAGGAATTTCAAGTTGACGGTGAGGTCGGTGAGTTGTAAATGTTGGTGGGAGGATAGATATTCTGGTGTCGTTTGGAGATTTGTTAGCACAAAGATGTAATAGGTGTGTTGATAACACGGTTATCTCTTGTAGAAATAAAATATCTGGAAGTCTCTAAAAATTGGAACTGTCAGAGTTTTTCAGAGATTTTCTGAAAATCTCTGAAAAATTCTTAAGATATTGTAACAGACCTAATTTTTCGGATTTTTTCAGAGATTTTTTTTAAGATTTTCAGACTTTTCTGTGAAAAATTCTGAAAAACTCTGACAATTCCCATTTTCAGACTTTTCTCTGAAAATTTTCGAAAAACTCTGACAGTTCCAATTTTTAGAGTTTTTCAGAAATTTTCAATGAATAAACTCTACAGGGGATGTATTTGAAATGTTTTAGTATGGTGATATTAAACAATCACAGAATGTTAGACAAAGGTTTAATAAATAACGTTTTGTACACCTAATGCCTGATTAGGTAAAATGTAAAATAAATGTTAAATAATAAGAATTAAATAAAGGACATATAGATGCAACAGGCGGACTCGTGGCAATGATAGGTGAAACGTCGGTTATACGTTGCTGCAAGTAGTTGAAGGAACATGAATGAACATAGTTGAATTCTATGAATTGAAAGTGTTATTTGGTTCAAATGAAATGTATTTGGCTCAGGGAACTCCACAAGGAATTGTATTTGTTAGTTGAGGCAATAAGAAATTACAACATTGTTTAAAAATTATACACTAAAATTGTCTAATAACAATTTATTATGGTACGTAAACGTAGAATTTATAATGGATTATTTTTGTTCAAAATATTCTTTTAATTATTTATTTTAAACCGAAATAATGTTTGAATAATTAATTTCGTTGTAGTTGGATGGAATCAGTATGACGCATTAGATTTTGAATTCTTATTTTATTCTTGTTATTTTATTTGATAGAGATGGGAAATCTGTATAAGAAAAAAAATGAATATCCGGAATTAATATTCCGGTAAACGAATACAGTCCTTAAGATCGACAATTAAAAAGAAAACGCTTTTATAATTGCATACAATTAATTCTAAGGCTGTCTTTAGTAGTTTTTAAATCAACAAATCAAACTTCGTAACTTCGTCTTGTACATATTCATTAGCAAGTTCAAAAATGTGTCCATGTAAAAGATTTATGCAAATATCGCATTTGAATGACGAGTTCACTTGAAAATAGGTGTTCTTAGTATCTTTTTGGAGATTTCAGTCATTAACCGGTATCCAAAAGTATAAGTTGAAGTAGAAAAGACATACTGACAGTCATAAAATCTTAATTACAAACATTCGTTCATTATTGAAACATTCGTTACTGCTTCGTGACGTCTATTAACCATTAACATTTTTATTTTGTTTCTCTAAAAATTAGTTAACAAGTTCGTAAATTTCGGTAGACTTTTCTTTGCAATTATTAACCGAAAGTAGCTACATTGCTCTGTTATAAATAAATTATATTGTTTATATCTACAAATTAATTGAAAGTGTAATTAAGAAAATCGATAGATAATTCTCGAGCTCGTATCTACAACTGCCATCATGAATTCCTAAATGTATATTAAACTTTTGCTTAACGAGCTAATTTGAACTCAAAAAATAGAAATAAGAACATTAAAAATCTTAATTTTCATTTTAATAATTAAACGTTATGATACGTATAATTATCTTTATTTACGATAATTATTCAATCAATATTCAAAAAATTAATCAAGAACTAATTCTCATTATTACATATTTTATCAAAATCAACCAAATTTGCATGATCACAGCAAATTAAATAAAATCAATAAACAAAATGAATTTTTGCTATTAAAATATTTTCTCCAGAACAGTAAATTTGATAGAAATCTACACTACAATCTAAAACTAAAAATACAGGAATTCCGTTGAATTGCCCATTCAAAAAAGTCGCCATGAACCGCGAAGACGTGACGCTAAGTCAATTAACGCAACTGTTCATGGACCTTCCTCGCATGACTGGAGATTTCACTCTAGAAAATAAATTCGATTCCCGATCAATGCGCATCGAGATCGTGATCTACGACGAGTTCACGCGCGCTAGGAAGACTGTTGTTTTCGGTCCAGCGGGTATAAAATGCAGCTCAATGGCCCAGAAATGACGAAAATTAAAGTTTCCAAAGATCGGGCTCGCTTTAATGAACTAAATAACAACGTTTCCTTGGAATCCTGACCTTTGGACGGAAGTTCACTTCACCTTTCCAATCCTCACCAACCAAATCTGTGACTAATTGTCCTTTCTCAAACCCATTTCTAAATAAACTCGCCAGACAAAAAAACGAGAAAAAACGCGACTCGGAAAGCATTTTCGAAGCAAGAACCTTGGAAAAAGGTCCGTTCGCCTCGATCGTTTAACCTGGGGGGAAAGTCGGGTTCTCGTCGCCAATATTGAATAGTTTACGGCTTTTAAATAAGCGGCCCTGGTGTTCCCAAACAATTTGTCGGGCAACGCAGATTGCTCGTAAATAAAGATAATCTATTCCACGCGGAAGATAAAAATCGGCTTCGCGGGCGACTTGGTTGATTCTCGCGGTGTTGAAGTTCAGGCCGTCGGATGAACTCGACCGAGGCGTTTTCGCCGCATTTGTTCGCGGGTGAACGCACCTCCAGTTATTCATTTTTACGTCGCCCATTGCCCGCGTTTTACGACGCAAAAATTATGAAATTGTACTTCGCGCAATACGAGCGAACCGACCGTCTCGGACTTAAAGGCGGCGCAGCTTTCCGGCGATTTCTTCCGCAATTTTTCGAATATATCATCTCGACATTCGTGGTAACCGATACAAAATCTGGGAAAAGGTAAATTCCTCCAAAATGTGAGGAAGGATATGTAAACTCCTCCAAAAATCAGAAATTTCGAACGAAAGGATTGGTAAAATCCTCCAATCTTTTCGTTAAAGTCCTGTTTCAGAAATATTTGTATGCAATATTATTTAAAAAAAAAAAACAATATTAAAAAATTGGACTCGAACTTATGTCTCCCAAGTGGCGCTTGAGTCCAGTTCCAGTCCAGCAAGTTTTCAGATAATTCAGATGGTTTGGAGGAGTTTACACTATGTTTATCTTAATAATATTTCAGGATTTCGAGGAGTTCACACTATCTTTTTTTTATTACTTTAAATTTCTTATCATTTTGGAGGAATTTACATCCAGCCAAAAATCTTCCTTAACTTTGATCGTAATACAGACGATATTTAAATCTTAAGATCGAAAATTGTTGGATGACAACACTGACGAATTAATTAATTCAGGAAAGATAAGAACGTCTAATTTCGAGTTAATTGAAGCTGATAAGTTGAAGCTCGTAATTTTGATTGCTTCGAAATAAAATTTCTTTTGCAGTCGAACGAAAGGGCGGGTTTCGTGAAATCAAGAAGCTTATTTCCGCGGCAATTTCTCAATGGCAATTTAGATTAGCGCATTTATAGGGGAAAAAGGCAAATTATCTGCGGCGGAATCATAAAAACGGAGTTATTCGGCGCGGAAATAGTCTTCTTTTACTTTTTCCAGCAATGCGGCAAACGGGTGCAGCACTTTGGCTAGCTCATTAAAGTCGCGCTGGTCGCCGTGTCTTATTCCAATTAGCGTACTCCCGATCGGCCAATACATTAGTTTTCCGCACGATTCGAGAAGCCGCGCCAAAAATACCGCAAGCGGACGATCGCGGTTACGCTAATTTACGGGCGATAAATCACGCTCGTCACGAGGACGTCAGCGCCGATATCAGGTGCGTGTTTAGAGGGAAGCGTGAAAAACGGCGCCCCGTAATTTTGGAAACGATCATTTGCACGGAAATTGATTCCGACGGTCCGTTTTTTCTTGGAAAGAACCTATAAATTCAGCTGTTCCTGTTCCAGCTTTTTTTAAAGATATTTTCAGTAAATTTTACCATTATTCAATTTTATGGAATCCCATCAATACATAAATTGATCGATGTTTGAATGTAGATTCAGACATTGAATATTAGATCCAGAAAAAAAATTAATTATAAAATTCCATTTTGGTTGATTTAAGGCTTTCATTTCGTCTGAATACTACTTTTTAAGATTTTTTAGTTAATTTAACTATGAATAACTATTAAATATGGATAAACTTTCAGAAGATAAACATAAAAAAACATGTAATGAGATACTCTTACAGGTTTTTTTATGTTTTTGTTGAGGAAATAATTTCCCCACACAATTATCAATAAAAACTAGTAGTAACCGTTACTTCTAGCGTGCCAAAAATCGAACTATCGCAACGCTGATATCATAATCTCGTCCCAAATACTCCCGAGACAATTTTTTCGATTACCCCACAACAAATGATTGAGCACGACTGTTTCCGCGACAATTGGAAACAGAATTTTATTCCCGCAAATGTAAATTTTTTCCGAGTAAATGTGTTTAGTCGCGATTCGTTTATGGCACTTTCAAAATGTTTACTGCCGCCGTGAATATTTATATATAATAAATTTTAATGGCCGATGTAGTATGTATTAAAATAAATTATTACTCGCGAAAAATATTTCGTGTTTCGTGTAAAATAGTTGCGAGAAACGTAGCTTGATTTATGGAAACAGAATTTTTGCAGTCACTGAGAGGTCGCGCCAGATTTCCAGCGCCTTTTTCTCTCGCGACCCTTGATCAATAAATAAGTGTAATAGGTAAACAGCTAACGGGACCGCTTTGTCGTTAATCTTATTGTACTAAACACAATATCTCAAAGTAAATCGTTAATTCGAATAGGTCAGTAATGAAAATTTATATTCAATCTAACGTGCGATGCGAGAGCTCGATAGCATCGGTTTTAGCTCCAAGCCGGAACGATCGGCGTTAAGACAATTTTATTGTGCGGTTGACTTTTAGCACCTGGAAATGGTGCTGGCGATATAATGATCATATTTATTTGTTCTTGCGCGTAATCGCCGCTCTGTGCCGGGTTTTATAACTTTCAGCCAGAATGATAAAACCTTATCGCACCTCGTCACTTTTTTGCGGAGACACATTTTGCGCCCGATAAGGAAAGTAGTTTTACACCGGAGTGAATTGGATTGATTTAGGTCGAAGCATTTTATTTTTAGCGCATCAATATCCTGCCATTCAATTCCCTGACATTCACACAATGCTCCAATAAAAATCGCAACGATCGCAACGAAAGATCAACCAAAAGGATTTTCCAGACCCATCGACAGATCGAAATGAAGAACTAAATTTGCTCCCGAAAGTATGATACGATAAATTATCGAGAGGAAGCCCCTAAATAAAACGAGAAGTCTCCACGCTAACTCTGCACGTGATCCTAAAAAATGGCTTCCCGTCATGAAAAAGTGATACTTGTTTTTCGTTCTCATATAGAAGCGATGACCAGTCGTTTACCAACGATCTTGTAACAGATCATCGATCGAGATTTTGTGGTGGAATGGGTCTTAAGGTGTGGCGACACTGAAGCAATGGGTGCGTTGGAGAAGACGTAGAAGAAGTAGAAGAAGAAGATGACAACGACGACGGAGAAGTGAAAGAAGGAAAAGGAGAAGCAACAGTGGCGGTGGCGGCAGCCGGATGATTTTCTCTTTCTAACTCAGGATCGAGTTGTACGAGCTGTTGCGCCGCAGAGCGATATATATCTCACCCGATATATATTATCACTCCGGGCAGTCGACCTCGACACCGAAGGAAGCGCCTTCCTCGATCTCGTTCAGCAGTCGTACCAACCATTTAACAGGCCGAGAACGATGGATCGGTGCTCCCAAAGGACTTGACTATACGCTCGCGTCTGTCTCCTCGCCCGACACTGACATATTCCAAACCTTACCACTTCCATTAAGAATAATGACCATTTGCTGCGCCTGCGCCGCTCCTCTTATTCTTCTATTCTGGTCACCATTTCTCAAGTTTATCAGTCGCTGTTCCTGGATTCCGAACACTGGTTACCCGAAATTAGTAGCGGCGACTAACTCGCTAATTACACGCGAATAAATCAGCCGCTATCACGTGTTCATATTTCGCACCGGCCCGATAATTAACGGGCCCCCGCACCTCGATAAGATTCGGAGGCCGATAGCGCCGATTTCGGACACAATGTCGCTGGCAAATGGGGCGTAATTTCGAGTGTTTCCAAAACTGATTTCGATCGGAACCCGCAAGTCGACCACTGTAAATCATTGTTCCGGGATACGACGGGGTATCGCGAACATTTGTCGCACTTTTGCGACAGAAGGAAGCCGTGCCAAAGACCCAAAAACAACGACGGACCGACTCCTCCGCGATCGTTCCCTTAGATAACGACTCGCAGTGCCAAAAACGCAAAACTCCCTGACGCGATTTATCACGGCAAATCAAACATATTAATAATTTGATTACCAGTTTGGGCACCAACCCGTGAATTAGCCGAGCGTTAGTCGTGATTCTTTCGGACAAGACGAAATTACAGTCCCAGCTACCTTTTCTTTCGCGGCCCAGCAAAAATCCGCGGCCACTCCTGAGATTGAGATCTAAGCAAGCTCTAAATCATCGCGTACTAAATCACAGAGATTCAGCAGGATGCATCGATCATCATTCCCGATATTTATCTATTCCTTCTAATTGCGTTCCTCTGCGTTCGCATTCCGAGCCATGTGGCGAACTTTTTAAGATGCATTTCCGAAACCGCAACTCGATTTCTGGAAGAATTGAGCGTCGTACAGACTAACCGGATGTGTGTACCGCTAAGCGGAGCGAGGCCACCATTATGGCACCTGAGGTAGGATAATGATAATGATAATACTTCTTTGATTCCTTTTCGCTGACCTCTGCTCCAGACACGGTAGAATTATTTCGAGTCCTCGTGTGGGACTAAGACGATTTGGAGGAAAAAACGAATTAATCCTACAGCGAACTGACGTACCGAACACATACATGCGATGTTGAGTCATGACGCGTTGGTACGAGGCCATGATGAATTCGTTCGAGACGGGAGCGCGCGTTTCTCGCATAACTCGGCACTTTAATCCGAAACAAAACGGTCGCGTGATTAGCGTCTTGCGGCGATCGGCGTCGGGACAATTAGAGGAATATGCGAGAATCGCGAACAGATCGAGTGACCGCGATCTCATTTTTCGAGAACGGCGAACATTTGTTTCCGACTCCCGTTGTGACGGCGCACCAAATGTTCAATTGATACGTTGGTCGCGATATTAATCTACTATTATTCATTAGCATACCGGACTCGAAACTCGCGTGTCGCCGGCGACGAATGAGCTACAAGAGTCGGGTGTCGTTAGGTGCCCGGCGCTCGATCTTAGATACCGAGTCCAAGTGTCCGGTATCTCGGATGATTTTTAGGGAATCGTCGACGCGATTTAACGTTATGGGACCACCGGCTGTCGTAACGAAGGTGCGACCGCAATAACGTGATTCATGAAAATCGACGTTGATTAGGACTAGGCGATTCCGATTTAATCGAGCGCAGTAATTTACTTGTATTGACTCGGTTTTAATTAATCCGCAGATAGGGATCTGCCTTCGACGAGTTTGAAGCATCGGCGTCGGACTCTGACACCGCGCGATTCCATTGAAATTAGATGTGAAGTAATTAGTGGAATCCATCCCGGCCGATGGTAACGAGATAAGAATAATTGTCAACTTGGGGAACCGACCGACGCTTCGCGTCAGTTTACCCCGAACGAGCATTTTTCGATGAACAATGCATCGAAGCGTACTAATGAGGCGTAGCCCGCGACCGGATCTTAATTATAGGCTTTTTAGGTGACTTCTGGACGACGAGCTCCTGTACAGATGTACCTCGGTGTACTGGTCTTGTTGGTACGTGATGCACTGTCCGTTTAGACAGACGTAATGTAAGATCCCCGGATCGTAAATGTTCGAGTTAAAAAGAGACGTAGCGACGGCGCCGTGACATTGAGCGACGGCTCGAGCGAGGGTCCGCTGTTTACTCGGCCGCGTCTTTTCTGCGACGACGAACTCTGAAAACCAGAGGAATTCAATGCTCACCCCGTGTTGCCATTCTTCCAACCAAGTATCGCCAAATAAGGCAGCGGACACTTTGCGACTTATGCACTGCGAGACTTTCCAGGTGTCACCGTTTTTGCGGTTATGAAGCGGCGCTTCCGGCGAGTCCTTTAGTGGCGCCGTGGGCGGATATCCACTCAGATGGAGACCATTCAAATGGTTTCCCACTGAAAAGATCGGACCTCTTCCATATGGAGTTCCTTCAGGATGTCTAAACCTATTCCATCCTAAGGAAATCTCTAATCCGCTTTAATCTGAATCTCCTTCAGAAAATGTCTTAATCTTATTTGTCCCCGACCACCCGCAAGTACCTATAATCTAATGTCTTCAAGGACCTACCATCTAGGAGAACCATCTAATGTCTTCAAGGACCTAGCCCGGTGGATTCCTCCGCGGGTCTCTTAAATCCATCTGAATCTTTCATGTGGATTAGGTGGATCTCTTCAACCTGAATCCCCTAAAGAAATCTCTATCCTCTTTCGCCTGAATCTTCTCCAGGAAATCTCTAAATCTTGACCCCCACTACCCGCAATTCGGAGTACTTACCATCTAATGTCTTCAAGGACCTAGCCCTAGAAGACATAGGCGGATCCATCCTCGGATTCTCCTAAATCCACCAGAATTTTTCATGTGGATTAGGTGGGTTTAGGTCTCTTCCACCTGAATCCCCTAAGGAAAACCCTAATCCTCTTTCACCTGAATCTCCTCCAGGAAATGTCTAAATCTTGACCCCGACCACCCGCAAGTCCGAGTACCTCCCATCTAATGTCTTCAAGGACCTAGCCCAGCGCATTCGCCTAATTACGCCATCTCCAAAACCGCACCCGTTCATTCAGGCCGCTCATTACTTCTAATCCATTAATCTCCGTCAACCGCGGACGACCTTCAGTGACAAAGATCGCGACCTTGACCAATCATCATGCCTCCCGTCGAAACGCCGGCGAACCCCCGGCGACGCTCGCGCCCCCCATCCGCGGCCGCCACCACCACCAGGCCTGCCGCTTTCCACCACCTCCGTCTGGGCCCGAAGCTCCTCGCCATGTGACTGATTCCCCTTCTCCGCAGGTTGACGGGTCTGGGGCCTGCCTACCTGCCGCCCGTCGCCCCGCTCCCATTACGACGCGGACTCTCGCGGCAGGTGCACCAACCACAGAGCCACTCCGCGCGCAGCGACACTCGCACGTCCGTACCGAAAAGCACGCACGCGTGGCAGTGCCTGGCGACCTGTCCAAATATCCCGTCGAGTCGCGCGAGTGAACTGGGGATCCGGGGGCCCGATCGCAATCCGGACACCTGGTGGTCCGCGCCAGTCAACCCAGAGTCAGCCTGACCGGAATTGACGCGTGTGCAAGCAGTGTGCAAAAGTTACAAAGGTGGTGTTGTTGATGACCTTGAGGTGCGCGACAGGTGCTGTGGTGCGCGACTGCTCACTGACATTAGCTTGACACTTCTGCGTCTGAATGTCCGGCGCGATCTGAACTCGCGGTTGGGGTGACATGATGCTGGGGCTCGCGTACTAACGGGCGACCTTGTCAAGGTCGGGTTAGAGCGCCAGTCGGGGCTGAGCGTTTCGGTAGTCGAGGACTTGTGGGTTGTCTAGGGTTGCTCGGTCCCAAAAGTGATACGCCAAGCTGGACATTCTCATCGCGACGGAAGGACGAAAGGAGTGGAGATGTCCGAGGGTCGCTGAAAGAATGAGGGAGCTGGACACCGAAAGCCCCGTCGTCTGGCCGGCCTGGTGTTATTCTGGTGAGATTTCGCGGCTAGACAGGGTCGGGATGGTTTGCACAGGGTCGGGGAGCAGGAGGGAAGAAGTTATCTTATCGTCTTGTCAGCTTTGGGAAACCAGAAGCATTTGTGAATTTATTGTGGCCCTTTGTAGACGTGTCGGGAGTTGGGTAGTGTTTATAAACTGGGTTTAGAAGAGGAAGTTATTCAGTTGCTCGTTCAATTGCTGTTATAAGTTTTAGAAACATGGATTTTCTGAGTTGGTATGACGGTGGAAGGTTTCTGGGATGATCAAACTTTTGTGGTGTTCAGGCACTTTTCAATGAAGTTTAGTTGATGAGGATGTAGCAATTTGTCCAAAATTAAGTACAATGTTTTTTTCCAGTACATTTTACATACAGAAATATGTACTGGTAAATTTTACTGAACTGTTGAGTACGGGATGGACAAATTTCAATAACTGGAAAAAATTACCCAACTTTTTAGTAAAATTCACTGAATTTTCAGTATATTTTACCAAACTTTCAGTTATATTTACCAGCTAGTTAGGTAAAAATCATACAAATTAAGCAATTTCTACCACTGTATTTGATTTGTCTATCCAATACTCAACATGTCAGTAAAATATACCACAATATTTTTCTGCGTATATTGAATTAGGAATGAATGTATTTAAACGTCCATTTTCTTTTTCCCCATGAATATTCTTTTTCAATACCGAAATGATGTTTTAATTATGAGGTTTTTGAAAGTAAAATATTTTCAGACAATGTCACCCATTTCATCATGTAAGAATACCTCATAATTATTATTTACATTGTTTTTCGACGTAAGAGAATCCATTTATGAACAATGTTTCATTTAATATAAAAAATATCGATCAATTATTAAAATCTCCCAATATATTATTCATACAATGTTTGGCATAAGATGTTCAGACTTAAAAAGTAATGGCAGTATCATATAAACTGACTTTAAACTCGATTAAAGCGAACTTAAAGTTAATACAGTACCCTGTAATATCGTGTATGTATAAATTAATGTTTTTCGTAGTTAATTTGCCAAATTCTTCTTCAAGAGTGGCTGCTTCTTCTCGTCCAAAGCAATCTTTCTCCCAAACGTTATCTCTTACAAACCTGAATCGATTGTCGAGACATTCAAAAAATGTTTTTCCAAACGCGACTGACCACTCAATCTTCGAACCCGAACTCACCAATTCCGATCGTTTTCACCTCTTAATTAGCCTGCCATCCTTTTACAGCGAAACTGTCAACTATGGCGACTCAAAACCAAAGCGCCGATAAAATCAATGACAACTCTTCGAAAGACAATCCAGTTTTTTCGATCAGCTATCCCCTTCTTATCTTGATGCGCTTTGTAAGCGACTTGTTATGTCGACTCTGAAATTACGGTACCGGAGAATACGTCCCCGGAAAAGTGGTGACATTTAAATTATACGTGCAGGATCGTATCAAAATGAACGTCCTGAGCCACCGGATAAGTTATTTGTGCACGCCCCCCCGGGACAAAAAAGGTCACAGAGGTCGAAAATTCTTCAAATCAAGGGATTTATTGCTTTAGTGTTCCTCTCGGGTCTCCAACGGCGCGCTGATACGTGGCAGTGTTGTAAGGTTATCTTCACAAATTGGGCAATATATTATGCGCAATTTCACTTCGTGATAGAAAAGTCGAGATGTTACTGATCCCTCGCTAATTTATTGCCGCAAAGTCAACTCGATTGTTTCCATTCACTTGGAGCCATCCAGACTCGAAGTTTTTTTCGCCGTCGCAAAGCGTCGTCCCGATTAATGAATTAACGCGATTTTCGAATCGCGCTCGAACAATGTGTCCGGTTCGTAATTCCTCGGCATTGTGCAGTTAAACAATGCAAGGCATCTGACATGAGACTATCCATATCTCGAACGTGTCGAGAAGCACATTGATGTAACACGATCCCCACGAGCAGTGTCGACTTACGCGTAGATATGAAATAAAAGTGCTCAGGTAGTCGAAATACTTAACTCGATCGGCTTTCGGTGTCCTTCGCACGAAATTTCAACGTCAAACAATGACTCGGAACGGCGCATGAAAATTGCATTTCCTCCAAGCGAGAGATGTCGGCTTGAAAAAACAAGAAAAAAAACGCTGACCGGCGGCAACAAGTTTTTAGCCGGAAAACTAAAGGTCGCGGCGCTCGTAAAACGCCGACGCGTGAATGGGAAAATGTTTGTCAGGCAATTATGACCGGTCGAGTTCGTATGCAGTTTTCGAGTGCCTCGTTCCTTCATTTCGTTTGATGTCGAGCGCTGAATTTTCGGGACGAAATAAAAATTTTTAACGCGCACAAGATAAAAAGCGTTCAATTAAATGGAAAAAAAGACTTCACACTCCGAGAAGCCGAATAAAATCCAATTCAAATAACCGCTTTAATTGGCCGAAGAATGAAGCGCGTATTGCGACGGGCGCTGGAAATTGTTTACTTAATTTCCGCGCCGGATTCCTCGATAATTATCGTCGTTGAGCGAGCGGCTGCGGTCACGAAGCGAGCGTTTCGGGCGCGTTCCTTGGCGATTTTCGGCAGCCGCCGATTGTGCTGCTCCATTTTGACAATTCCAAGTCGCCGCGGCATCCGCCGCTGCCGGTAGCCGCAGCAAAGTGCCACTTAGAGACGCTCGCCGGCTCGGCCAGCGTTATCTCGTTTAATCGGGCCGCGTTATTTGTCGGTTTTCTCCAATTAAGAAGCGATCAACTGGTTTCTGCGCGACCTCCAAGAATTTGCACGAGAAATTACTATTTAAGTTCGATGCGCAAACCACGTTGGGCGCCCCTTTTTCAGCAACTTTTGTCGCAAATAGCAATTGATAAGTTGGCGATTTGAACTGATATTTATCTTTCGGAGATTTAATTTGGCGGAAATTGTTTTTGATCAAGATTGGTTAATGAGTTAGCGTTGAAGTATTTGATTCGGTTCAGGGACATCACATGTCTTATGATGATTAATGATTTGATTTGTATAAAGATACGTTTATATTTTAGTACAGCATTTTTGTTAATTTCGTTAGTTTTGTTCCTTTTTTTAGTTTTGTTTGTTTCGTTAGTTTCGTTAGTTTTGTTATTTTCGCTAGTTTCGTTTTTTGTTAGTTTTGTTAGTTACCTTAGTTTTGTTAATGTCGTTAATTTTTTTAGTTTAGTGTATAAAAAGAAGTGTCTTATGTATGTCTTATTTTAAAACACTTAAACATCTTTATTGGTGCTTCTCGACAAAAACTTTTGTATTTCAGATACTTCTTATACGTTAATTTATAAAAAAGTTACAAATGAGACACTGTTTTTACAGTATCAAAAATCAATAATTTTGTAAGAATAGAAAATAAGAAACTAAAACAATTATTCCCCAATACTATCTCATTTCCACGAACTGCGTTAAAATTAAATTATGTGTACCCGTGTTTTAAAATGGCATTCATTTGTTTCTTTTTTTTGTAAAAAATTCGAAAACATTACTTTCACGTGGTCTTCCCGTAAGTCAGTCCATTAGCACTGAGGTAAAATCCATCGAAACAAATTCGGTCTTTCCGTAAACCTTACGTCATCCATTGACGAAGTTCGACGGCGATTCGTTCGAGTGCTTGTTCCGGCTCTTTGTTTTGGCGGATAGTTAAGCGGACGATTGTCCAGGTGTCAACGCCAAAATCCGAAAAGACGAAGCGTGAAATTACGCTTAGGGGCGTACCGTTAGCTTTACGATGAGGGCTTTTCATGACGTCCTTTACGCGGAATCATCGTCCGAGTCATTGGGAAGCGAATCGGCGATTTGGCGACACAGTTTGGCTCATGATTCGCGGATCGAATGCGCCACTTTAATGCCGCGTTAATTCTCCTGAAACTTAATCCTTTGGGACACTTCCGATTTCGATCGGAACTCGGGAAACATGATCGGGCTGGGCTTAGTGGAGGGAAAAAGTGGCCGAAGAAAAACGCGGCTCTCGACATGGCATTCCACGTTTTTTGCTGCTCGCTGGGGGAGGGGAGAGCGAACGGAAAAAAAGAAGAGACGGCGTTACTAATGTCAAAGGCTCGCTTTTATGAACCTGCGCGACCTTCGACTTTTCTTGCGTCGCCTCGCCTCGCCTGTCAACCGTCTCCGGCTGTCGTTTTCTGATGTTAAATATTGGCTGTCGCTCAAACGCAAAACCATCGCTATCACTTACGAGCGTGTCCCGCGATTGACTTATTTATGACCGGCTACCGAGCGTCGATCCAAAGATCCTCATCCGCGAAGCGCGATACCATCAGGTCTACCGCTTGATGACGCAAAAATTCGTACGCGGAATGCTCAGTAACATTGTAACCACGACAAAATCGATTTCGACTTTTTCCGGTTCGTCGAGAGATTCGATATAATGATTGAGCATTTTTCTACCGGATTTACGTAAATGGGTTTCGCGGATTCCGACTTCTGTAAAATTCTATCGTATTTATCGTGATTTTATAGTTTTTCTGTAAAGTCTCATTGGTTAATACTGATTTTACAGGAATTTTAAAATAAAATTGTAAACTTTTACGGAAAAAGTCTGAAATCTATTCATTGGAATGTTGCAATATTCGTTTTTAAGTGAGTTGTGTTGTGAAATGTTAGTATAATTTATTCCTTTTATGTTACAGGTAAGTGGAAAGAGAGTTATGCGGAATCAGAACCGATCTTGTTTCGAGGCAGAGTAAGTCGTCAATTACGATTATTCCGATCTTTTAATTGAATGTAATTAATTGGAAGTCAATTGCGAGCAACTTTTATCGGCTCCGTTTTCGGAGTTAGCTGTGGCGTCACGAGCCAACTGGAGCAGTAAAAACGCTTCGTGTGATAACCGAACAAACAAACAAACGTCGGACTTTCTCGCGGCTCCGATAATCACCGGCGTTATTCATACAAAATCGAACCATTGACGATCACGCATGAATTTGTCGGCATTTTTGCAGCTGAATACAACTTATTCAATGCACAATTTGTTCGCCGATTAATGATAAAGGTCAGCGGTGTATAATTAACAAATCAAGTTTTATCTGATAATTTACGCTTATTTTCTCGCACAATATAAATTTTAACGACGTTATCTTCCATGTTCATACAGACAAAAACGACGTTCAGCCGTTCTCAACAGAGTACAATGATATTCAACGATCATAAATCGATCGAACAACCGTACTGGTAAATACCCGAATTTACGGTCCCGTTAGTCCTCTTTTTTTCATTTTATTGCGTGAATGACGGGGAATGAAGTAACGCCTGTTTACTCGTAAAAATGTCATTCCACACAAAATGTACCATTTTCAAAGTTTTTGCTTTGTTTAAAGCGTCACTTCCTTCAACACGTTTTTTTTCACGGTTCAAGGAAATTAGGACCTCGCCACTTCAAACGATAATTCTTTCACAAATGCTTTCAATCTCCATTAACAAAAATATATTGAAATATCTCCTAAATATCCTGCAGTAAGGTGCCTCATCTGACATTTAGTTCGAAATGCGTCCCGGTTAAATTGTTTCGCGCGATAAAAACGGACGAAACAGTTTAAAACTGAGCCAAATGATATAAAGTCGTCATGTTCAACGAGACATCAAATTACAAGAATTAACGTTCCCGGATTGGCGTGTAACAGAATGTAAAGTGAGCACAAGTGAGGTAGCCGACTCGGCATAAGATAAATATTATCTTAATGAAATAATGAAATACAATTTGCGAGGTTCCGCAATGCGCGGCCCGTTGCGCGTGTGTTGACCGATTCGTACTGGGAATCCGCGCAATTCGAAGTCGTTCCATTTCCGTCATAACGACGCGATGCCCACTTACCGCGGAACAGCGGGATATAACTTTAACGAACCTGCCGATTTCCTCGGCATATAAAATCGATTGCCGCGGCTCATTCGGGGAACGATCTTTTTGCGCAACCAGCCGCATCATTCGGATATCGATCTTTTGCGCTATAAATTTTCAGATCATTTGCTCGCACGGCCAATCATTTTGATGTGTTCGTCAAAGTGGTTTGATTATTTCAATGTCACACAACGCCGTTCCTTCAAATCGATTCACACTGAATAAATAAAATGTTGTTATCCCACAAAAAATATTCTCTACAAAATATTGATAAGTTTTGATCAGTTTTGTAACTCATTGGGGTATGATTCAGTTAATACTGTTTGTTACTTGAAACGATATCAATCTACAACCAAAAATGAACATAACCTGGTCTTTCCAGATCGACCATTTTTTATTAGTTTCGTTAGTTTTGTTAGTTTCGTTTGTTTTGTTAGTTTCGTTAGTTTTGTTAGTTTTGTTAGTTACATTAGTTTTGTTAGTTTCGTTAGTTTCGTTAGTGGCGTTAGTTTCGTTAGTTAGATGCAATATTTTTTATTTATTTTTGGAAGAAATATTGTACAGTCACATTTTTGTTTAAAGTAATCGTAATCGAATTTCGTCATTTCATCGTATTAAATCCGTGAGTTTGCGAACATCACACATACTGGCATTCGAAAAAATCCGAATGACGGTACAAGGCTAAAACAAAATTGATCGCGATTCGAAAAAGTCGGAAAGATTTGAAACGCGCAGCGGTTGCACGTAATCGGTGCAACGGCTTTTCCACGGAGCGAATCGTGCGAGTCACGTCCATTAATTGCTGGCTCCATAATCGACGAGCGCCACTTGTCCTTTGAATTTAAACGCGGTTCAGCGAGACAATCTGCTCCCGCTTGCGCATCCCCGCGCGAACCCTTGATCCCGCCAAGACTTTCAATATTAACTCTAATAATATTGTCGCGCGCGTTTCCATACTATTAATGCGAATGATCGTGCTTTCGTCGTGACAGTTGCTTCTTGGCCGTTTATCTCGAGTGCTACAGTTGCGAATGTCGAATTCAATTCAAATGACTTCGCGTCAAGTGGCTGACTTTCCTCCTCATTTTTTCCGTCCGACGAAATTTCAATTAATAGAACTTACGCTTCGAAATGTACGTCGAACAGCCGAGTGCGGCGAACGGTTCGGAACACCTGTCGACGCTTTTGTCGGATTATCGGAAATCAATTCAATTACAATAAAACGCCGGAAATTATGATTCATTCGACGGTGAATGTTTGTCAGTCTTAATTTCTCGTGTATTTTGCTCGATCTTCCATCCATCTGTGCAGCGATCGCACAAAACATCGACAAATCATTCAAAAAGTTCGACTGAGTGTTTGAAGTCACTCGATTGAAAGGTTGTCGCTCATTTCTGTTTCGTCAGTCTGAAGTAGATAGAAAGTCTGAAATGTCGACAAATTTTTGTTATCGAGCGAACAGATTTTTTTTCCCAGTGTGTATTCGGGAACACGTGAAATGTAAGCTGAATTGCGGAACAATTTAAATTCAGAAAAACGATAATGATATCGCAATAAAGTTGTCTGCAATTAATCACGCGCGTTTCAGGCGGAGTATCTTATGCTAATCGTACCAAAACACCCGGCATGCGGTCACAATCGAAGCCGGATGGGAATGCGCGGTGAATTATGAAAACACGAATTCCTCGGAAACGTGGCGAGGAGAGACTTGATAGGCGACGTCCGAAACCGAAAGGTCGAAGTTCGTGCGTGCTTACGTGTACGCAGGCCTTTTTACGAAACCAGCCGGGTGACATTTCGATCCTGCCGGCAGGATTCGTCGATGAAGGAGCGCGCTAAAAATGAAGAATGCCGACTCTCGACCCGACCTATGCTATCGAGATACGTTTTAACGACCCGAGTTGTTACGATCAACGTCCAATCGCGTTTATTTGTCATTTATTTTTCAACAGACACGCGCGGCAAAAACTAGTTTACTGCAGACGCGATCGAGTTCAGGTGGTTGATATTTAACCATTTTTATTGCGCAACGCCTCGAAATAAGAATGGCTTTTTCGATCTGTTGTTAAAGATTGACTTGCAGGCTGGGAATTTAGTGTAATGTTTCTAAAGATTATACAATTTTATAGGAATATTTTTTGAAACTAAAAAATCAAGTTTTCCGACACTTTTTGGTAGAATAATTATGGTCTTCCATATATTCCAACATGTGTCCATATCTGTCACTTACATGTGACATTAGTTACATTTCTAGATAGTATGTATGCAT
>JABFPB010002138.1:0-21379 GCA_022817645.1 Ceratoteleas bidentatus
AATAATCTCGAATAATCATTTTTGTGCCAAAAAATGCCTTCCATTATTTCCGACATTTCTGTCAAACCTGCCAGCACGAAGTCTCGAACCCAAGACCCCGCGGTGGTAGTGAATTACGGTGAGATTTGAATTTTCGATGCATATTCGAAATGGCGGCAACGTGTCTAGCAAGAAAAGTTGGACATGACAGACGTGACTCACTTTGGCCGAGTGGTTATCATCTCTGACTACCACCGCGGGGTCTCGAGTCCGAGACTCCGTGCTGGCAGGTTTTACAGAAATGTCGGAAATAATGGGAGGCATTTTTGGAAACCCTCTCCAATGACTCACAATGTGAGGGCATAGGGAGTCACCGGTGAGCCTAAATGAGCCAGATCAATGCGCGAAAGAGATTATATTCGTTTTCTTATATAACCCGCGAAATGAATCCGCCAAGCGTGCGGGTCGTATGTCAATTTTTCAAAAACACTGGCTCTGGGGAGCCGAACGGAACTAGAGCGCTACCGATGTCGGTTCGGCAGTTTCATACGTAAACAAAAGGGACGTGGTTGTGCTCAGCGCTTCGTCGCCGGTTATCCACTGGATAAGTGAATGCACAACTTTCTCATTAATATCGCCATCGTCTGACTGAGTAAAAAATTTATCAATTATAAAGAATGTACACTGAGAGAAAAATGCAAATAAAATGGCCGGGCAACGTTTTTGTAACTATACAGCTAGAGCTTTTGCTACTGCAACTAGAGCATTATTTTGAACAGCATTGACCGTAGTTGCTCCACCTACAGACTGTAGCTAGGCCGCGTTTTAACTACAGTTTTAGCTGTACAGCCAATAAAATTTATCTGTGTGCAGATAAATTATATAAAGCATTCACAAGCTTAAAATTAATACTGCTTCACAGTAAAAAGGAATTTTATAAACGAGGTAAATGTGCATAAAGTTTCCACTGATTTTTCCGAAGTATTGAGTAGGACAAATTTTTCCCAAGATTTTCAAGAAAAAATCACAGTTTAACGGTTCGCTGGTTTCCTTATTATGTTCCTACATCCACGATCTCGACAGTTTTCGGCGAGGAGCCGAAAACGTAAGTAATTGATTATCAAAGGCAACTTTGGTATCGGCGGTTGATAAATAAACTCTTCCTTCGCACGCGAAACCCGTTTTGACCCACGTACATTTACGATTCGCGACCGGTTCTCGCGGCGTATGTACCTTGGCTAAGCGCCTTAAAAGGATCATGTCAAATTAGGTCGCATAATCATACCGCAACTATTTTTCTCAAGTTTTTATGCGACCCACAATCTGACGGCTAGATTGCACGCGCTCTTTATTTCCGTCGTTTGCTCTAAGCATATAGATGTTGCCATTGTCACAAGCAGTTTGTATTAAATGACGTTTCGTCGTTTGCGGAATCACGGAATTGCGCGACAGTTAAATGCCGCATTTGCAAACGCTGGAATGCGAAAAGGACGAAGTTGTGAAAAATTTCGACTATGATTTATGAAATGGATTTCGAGGCAACTTGGAAAAAAGATTTTGTTTCGCTTGACCTTTATGAGAATTTCGAATAAAAAATGTTAAAAAATGTTTTGCTAAAAAAAACGTTCCATAAAGTTACTTTACATAACATTGACTGAGAATATAATTACTAATTTAGATTTCTTTACATATTAGAATATTCCCAGATAACTTCTGATTATGCAAATAATTTACACGTTTTTTTATGCAAATTCCATCCTCATTGTAAAAATGACATTTTATGGCAAACTGTTTGTGGTGTTCAGCAGAAATTTTTATTAACTTCCATAAGATAAATCATATTTTGTTGTAAATCTGATTTAAAAACTGAGACATTACTTGTATTGTAAACATGGAATTTTTTATGTTTAATTTTAGCAATGCAAACTCTACAATACGGAAGTGTATTTACATAAAATGAACATGCATTCAAAGTCACATTATATTTACATAAATTCTACATAATTCTGACCAGAGATTACTTTACAGAAGGACACTAGATTTAAAAAATTGGAAATTACAACATTGACCATTTCAGATGTATGCGTCTTAAACCACTTTTAGTACAAAAAATGTATCTCCTTTTTTTAACCTATGATGATTTGGATCAATGAAATAAGAGTCGTCAAAGACATGTCAAATACATCTTTATTATTTCAACTATTCCGCCATAAAGCCTCTCTTTTTACATAACTTTTTTTACAATCACGTTTTCCTTAAAATCGGATAATCACAATGTAAATACTTGATCCACACCATGTATCCTGTATACAAATGTACATTGTACAGTCCGTCGCTCATCCACATCATTCCGTTTCCATAATCAATGCACAATTCCTGCGAATTCGCCGTAGTTGACTATCTCAGCACTCTAATCCAAATTCCATTAAGAATAGACATTCTACAATTTTAATAAGGAACTATGGAAGCACTCCAAAAGCACTCGGCCATCGTAAATCATCATTCAGACAAAACGAAAAGACAAATGTAATGCAATCAGTACTTCAGTATTGATAACTCTTCGCAAGAATAGGATTTTTACATAAAACGACAGGTTTGTTTTTGGGTTATCAATAATTTTTCTTCTATTTGTACTTTTTTTTGTCTTTTTTTTTAATTTTCTATTAAAGCTTAATAAGAGTTTAATTTTCTAACTCATCAGTCAAAAGTAAGGTTTCACTGTGTTAAATTATTGCCAAACAGCGTTTACGTAGCACCAAATAACGAAAAATAGGCAGTTTTCGCAATGGCTAAACAACACAGTTCTCGATATAAGACTTGCTGAAAAATTGTATTCTGTTGTTGGGCAAAATTAAAAGTGTACATCATTTGAGCAGTAAATTCGGAGGTACTATAGTGTGTTATGCTAAGAACTATCCTATGACACAGCGAACCATAATAGCATCAAATTCACTTGTTTAAAGATATGAATAATTCCGATCTGTCTGCTTATGCCAAACAACATTATTTCGCAGCGAAATGTACAAAGAGTTTTTTGTTGAAAGCCAAAAGCCACTTAATTCGGGCCAATCGATGAAGTTTGGCAAATAATACCCGATTATGATATATCGATAAAATAATTTCTTAGATGTATCCGACAGTAATATTTTAGAAGTTTAAAGTAAACATACATTAGGAATTATTAATTATTTTTAACTTAGTAAAAATTATCTCTTTATAATTACAATCTTATCTACTTTAACATTAAGACCTTTGATTAAGAAGTTAATATATCATTAGAACGCCTTTTTTTGTATTATATTCGTTTGAAATTTTTTTTTTTATTTTTTATTTATTTATTTTTTGTTTTTTTATTAATTAGCCTAATTATTTCAAGTATTTCAGAATTCTTAAAGAATAGTTTAAGTTTTTCTTAAACATACTTATTTTTAGCAAAAAAATTATTCTTAAATTTCAAAACTGACAGGTACACACAATGACAAAAGAAACGTATTTATCATACGATAATAAACATTCATTAATGTTAAAGATGATAAGTTTTGTCAACTAAGTTTGTAGATATTATTACAGTCCGTAAACAAGTTTTACTTCCTTTCATAATATAGACACACAACCCGTTCCATATTAAAACGCAATTTTGATGTTTGTTTCTGAGGGCTTAAAAGTTGCAAACTGTCGAATACGACCGAATTGTAAACAATGATACAAATATTCCTTACTTTTGCAAATTTGAAAATGTAATTCCGAATCTTGATTTCGAACATTGTATTCTTCATTGATTGGCATTCGCGCGTAATTACATAATCTCAATTCGAATTATTGGTAACAAAAGTCGAATTGGTATGCCTAGCGGTAAACGAAAAATGATAAATCCGTTGCATTTCGAATTGTCGACTGCAATCGAATTTATATAATCGATTTTGCTGCAAAAATGGATCGCCTTCTGGAGTGATTTCCAGGATTGTGTATTTTTGATTCCGAGTTAACTCTACTTAATTAATCGTGAAGTATCAGTCGATCGAACACAATCTCGAAGACAGTCAAAGCCGAGTTCGACAAGGCAGGCCGAGTATGTCGGAGTATTCGTTGAGCAGTACGCGAGTTTGAAATATGGCAGTTCCAATGGCTGAGCCGTGAAATGACGAGGCGTGCAACGCAGTGTTACATTTAATAGAGATATCGCACATTTACACGGAAACGATTGAAGTGTGTTGTAGACATTCGGGGAAATGTTCGTTCGAGCGAATGTGACACCAATTTGGGAAGACTCGAGTAAACACCCAGACGCGTTTAATTTAAACACCTCTGGAGCTACGAGTGAGTGATCCATCAACGAAAGCTGTGAAATGCGTTTGGATTCGGAGAAGACCTGAAATATTCTTGTAAACAAACCTATGTGAAAGGAGATAACTCATCGACACTTTGTAAATGGGAGTAAATACAAAAAAATACTTGTAAAAGGGGATTACTCATTGAATTTTTGTTAAAGGGATAACTAAAAAATACTCGTAAACGGGGTAATTCAAATAGTTTGAGTTTCTAAAAAAATGGTTAACAGTTGTTAAAATTCCAAAAATATAAAGCATTAACAAAATTAAAAATAATTTTTAAAATTTTACAACAAATTCGACTAAAATTTTCAACGAAAATTATAAAAAACAAAAAACTGTACGCACATTTTTTAGTAACCCCATATGACAAAAAATAATAACTTTCTCCTTTTACAAGTATTTTTTCGATGAATTCCCTTTTCCAACAGTTAAAAGAAGTTACCCCTTTTCACAACTGTTTATTGAATTATCTCATTTTACAACAATTTATTTAATTATCCACGTTTTCTTAACAGGTGTTGATTAGATCTCTGCTCTTAATTCAAACACATTCCACAGCTGTGGCAACTTGTCTTTTTAAATATTCAATAATATATATAAGGGAAATGATATATACATATGTCGTTGTATCAAAATCGCTGGAACGAACAATTTCCTCTCGATCGACAGTTAACAAAAATAGTGCATAAGAGAACAGTGTATGTACAGTATTCGATTGGCGCGGCCGTTCTCCTACGCTCGACTTGTTCTGCAATATGCAGAGAATGACTTGGACATGAAACACATGTAAGGATAAAAATGTGTACTTAGTTGGCTGCAATCCATCCAGTAGACACGAGGTAGTTTAAAATTTTACTCTCCGGTTCTGATTGGGGAACTATGCTGTTTCTTCGGTTCCCGTTTAAATATTCCTGAAGGCAAATTAAATTGTTAGAATCATCATTTTTCAACCAGCAATTTCATTTGTTTTTAAAAATCTAAAATAAATTTTTAAGTATTGCCGTTTGGATCCTAACTATACTGAGTATAGACAATGCCTTATTTTCCCAAATAAAAATGTTAATATCATACAATTAACTGAAATTTCTTTGAATTAAGATTACTTGTATAAATGATCTTAATTCAAAGAAAAGCCCTGTTTTTTGTTTTAGATTTTTGATAGAACTAACAAAACTTTACATTGCAACTCAGTTCAATTTATCCAAACTTTGTTACCTGCAAAAGTAGCGTTTTTTGGGTGAGATACTGTCTCGGCTTCAGGTCCAGTTGCAGACACAACGATTTTTCCTGCTGGGTGAGTAGGTGCGCTGCAGCTTCGATTTCGATGTCCCTCTTCGTCTCTCCCTGCGTCATTGCTGACAATTTCGCGGCACTGTTGTCCTTCTCCGTGGCCGTTGCATTGGAACTGACGTAACTGTGGTTCGAGGTGTCCATTGTGCTATCTGGTTCTGGATAGCATTGACTGACTGGAGTCGTCGTCAGACTGTGCGAGGAACTGTTGCTGGCCAAATCTCTTGATGTGCATTTTCGGTCGATGGAAGAGCAGTTTTCTTCTCTTTCTCTGCAATGTGCACGAAAGCCCGTGTTTGCGATCAATTTTGCCGGCGAAAGTTGCGCTGTTCCCGGCGAATCCATAATTATCTGCGTGAATCGAGTCGCAATTCGGCAATTCAATGCCAAGAAAGTGTGCATTTTGCAGTTAAGTCACGCGGAAAGCTGGCAGATAATTATGCAAGGCGCCCACGCGTAAATCGAGGATAATAAAACTGTTCGGTCAAACCTTTTCGCTGTGGTCAGAGCCACCCACGTGCTTTGAACTTTTCATAACACATAGCGCTGAAGAGCATGCTAAACAATGCGTTTTAAATAGAATTTTACATAAACAGTACCAAACATCATGCAATTTGACAATCGCGAAGGAAAAGTAAGTTAGTGGATAAATTGATTCGGTTTTTTAACTGAAGAAAATCGTGTTCAGTGTGTCATGCCTTTGAAACGTAAGAAACACAGTAACTGGGTAGAGTGAGGACGGTTTGATTGGTTACCTTTTTCTTGAGGTTTGGCGGTGCATTGGAGTGAACGGCCCACTGCTGCCCTAAGTGAAATGCAAACTGATACAATCTGTTCACAAATGCCTGGCAACACGCATCACAAACGATCGAATTAGTCAATGAAAAAAAGCAAAAGCAATTACAAGTCCCAACAAATAAATAATACACATGTTCTACGGATTTTTTAACGGTTTCTATTTTTCAACAGTGTGAACAAAAATTGTTAAGAGGACACGAGAGAACATTAGTGACTGGATTTTCAAAAATGTTTGAAGAGTTAACATTGATAAGGTAGAAAATTTTTCTTGAATTATAGATATTGGATAACTCGAAAGTGGAGCAATTCAAAGAAAGTTATATTTGTTGAATAAAAAAGTAATGCAAAAAGTGCAATACATCATCGAATTAAAATCTGTAGATTATGGAGAGAGAAATGGTAATTACGTAATTGTAGAATAGTTTAGTGTATTTGCTTTTTTATTAACCTTTTTGATACGTGTTACCAAATGACTGAATGAGATGAACGGTATTTTTTTTCGCATCGTTTCAATGAAATCAATTAGCTGATGAAGTATATTCTTTTTGCATTATCAATACAATGTTTGTAACGAGATGAATAATTCAGTATTCCAGTTATTAGAATGCACAGATAAAGCGGTTTTAACCGCTAACTTTTGAAGGGAATGTTGAAGTTCGACTTCTTTTAATTATGCATTGTAATTTATACAAGACGATTGATAAAAATAATTCTGTTGGTGAAATGGAATATGAGTGGCAGTCCATCTTGAAGTATTGATCAATGTTTTCTGTGTCAGAAATGTATGGAAAATAATGTGAAAAGAATACCCTGCAAAAATATTTCTACAAAATGAATTGATAATCAAACAACGAATTGTTTCATGGAAAGATTTTGAATGTATATTTTGTTTTTCAGTTCCATTATATTTTGTTCTATTCTAGTGATGTATGAATTACTTCAACGATACATTTTTTTTTAATAATTCGCTTTTTTTTAATATTATAATAAATTCCAGACAATTCAAATGAATGGGAAAATTGGCTAAAATCAAATTCTTTTCTATTCATTTCTATCGAATATTTTTTGCAGGATCAAACAGAAATCTACATTTAAGGTATGTAATCGTATGTATAAATGAATGATTAATGTAAAAGATGATTTAACTCAAATATGGTGTCTATTTTTGATTGTTTGAATTAATTCATAGGAAAATCATACTTCAAGCATTTTTCAGTTTTAAACCTTTTGAAATCAATAACATTCCAGTATAAATGCTACATATAATAAAAATACAGTAAATAACATTGTTATACATTGATAAATATAATTTCATATTGCATTTAAATTTTGAAGTACGATTCAACCACTTTTTGTTTTTTCTTCTATAATAAATTGAATAATGAACGAAAATGCAATCTACGCAGGAAAGCAACAATAAGATTGTATCAAAACAAGTGATACTTACAGATTTTTTATCTGTCCAGTCAGCGTCGGCCTGTCCCTGGGCTTGGTACATGACTTGTTCAAAGTGTGCACACTCTTCGTGCCTTGTGATACCGTTTTCACGGTAACGATACAGTTCGGATAGTCGCAGTCTCAATTCTCGTTCTCTCTCTAAGTTTGACAGGAATTGTTCGTATTCCTGGGACGTATAAAATTGCGCAAAAACACGCATTCGTTCGCGGAATTCCCTATATTAAAAAAAACATTACATAGTTTCTTGCCAAGAAAAAAAGTATTGCTAAAAATTGTTCAGTAAGTGCCCTTTGTAATCTCGTTATTTGCCATAGTATCACAAGTTTCTTTAAATATTTTTAAGTTAAATTTCAAAAATATTTTTAAAAAATATAAAAAAAGATTTGTTTAAAAGTTTTTTAAATAATTTTAGTTTAGCAGATAATGTGACTTAGATTCGCATATTCCTTATTGAATTTGTTATTAAAATATTTGATAAATATAGTAAAAAGTAACAAATAAATATCCACAATTTCTAAACCGTGACAGATTTTTTATCTTAATTTCTGAATTTTGCAGGCGAATAGCAAGTTACACAGATATAACTGAATTCTATATATATAAAATTATAAAACTTACTTTTCTTCTTTGATCTGTTTCTTTTTCACTACTTTATCTTTTCTATATGCAGAAAAGAAAGCTGAAACCAACTGGTAATCGCGAATGACTCTTTTTCGGCGAGCTCTTTCTCTTAAATTATTAGTATACATGTCAACCTGCGCTAATTTCAGTGCAATATCGAGATCATCATCTTCCGCAGGATTAAAGAATAATGATGAAACCAAAGACTCAGCTTCATTATTGTAATCCTGAAATAAGCAACACAAATGTTAGTTTTTTAATTTTTTCAAGTTTGGATAATAACACAGTCCAATGATTTTTGTGATTTTGGTTCCCTTTATGTTATATTGGTTCATTTGCACTAAAAATTTTTACATTTTAAACTCTGAATGACCAATAACGGTTGTTTGATATGTTGTTCAGTTTTCATTTGAAAAATTGAGAAGAATTCACACAAAAATAGTTTTACGAAGGAGAAATAGATTTTGAATACAGCTGCTTTCTTTAAAAAATGGACCTATTATTTATTTTTTTTTCAATCGTTTGTGCAGTTTGTGATAAAGCCTAAAATTCCACAAAATTGATATCCTGGCTATAAAACCAAATAGGTATCATTTTGACGATGATTCTCCTTCATTTTAGGTAAAAATGAATCATTTTATCATAGAGAGAAACAAGCCACAAAAAAATACAAAATACATTATACTGTGTACAAACAGTTAATATGATATGAATACTAACTATTTCGAAATCATCTCGTTGAGGCATGTATCCTAACTCAGTAGCTTCGTCAGGACTAATGTCTAAAGGAGGGAGTCTCGATGTTAAGTCAGGTGATAAAGGACCATGATCTGAACACGTGTGATCAGTTATATTTGGTTTGTAATTTTCTGCTGGAGGCCACGTCAACTTTCCAATGTTGCCTTCAAGGAACCTCGCAATGTATTCTTCTTTGGTTTCTGCAATGCCAATTAAGATTATTTTATTTAATTAGTGTTAGAGCATGAATAGGTTGTATCTGAACTCATTCATTGAACTTAAATATTGCAGAATTTAATTGAATACAAGGAATGCGAACCTTCAGGTGTTCGTGTTTGGATATGTGTACTGATATCTTCCCAGTTTCCATATCCAAATTGTTCAATTGCGTCAAGTAACCGAAGGTGTTCCCTCGCAGTCCAGTTACCTCGTCCATTGAAAATACTGACAGCATCCTAGGTAAAATAAACATAGAGGATGAAAATGATATGTGTGAAATAATTACTATTTAATACAGTCTGTATCTTTTTAGGATTGTGCACTTTTCAAACTTCAAATTTTCAGAACTTTTCCAGTGATATTTCCATAGATATCATTTTTCCAGACAATTGCTTCAGTCATTAAAAATGCATGGAAAAAAGCATATTGTATATGCTACTTTATAATATAAATTGATTTAAGATGTTACTTCTTTTTTGCTCTTTTATTACTCAACAAGTTTAATTTTGTGAAGTTAGTTAATTTCTATTTTTAAAATTGTATTCAAAAGAACTTCCTAATAGCTCGATTTAATAGGAAATCAGAGTATACTCTGATTTATTTTTAAATTGATATTTTCCACTTATAACTGGAAGAAAATAAAATTTATAAAAATATATAATTTGCTGATTGAAAGGCATTATCGAGCTTTTAATAAAATTTCCTGACTTTTTCAAAATTATAATTTTCCATTACTATTCCAGGTTTTCCAGCTGCGCAACATTCCTTATTTTCAAAGATTTATGTTATTTATGATTCAGTTAAATTAATTCAAATATATAATAAATGTAAATAATGAGGCTTTATAATAAAATGTTTATTATAAATTCATACTTAAATGTAATATTACTAAATTTAATTGTTATAATTTAAAAACAAATTATAAAAAATTATTAAAAAAAAAACAAATTAATTTAATACTTAGTTTTTGTAACTTACCACAAACTGATAGGAATGATCACTTCTGTGTGGACCGATTTCAGCCCCAGCCGAGAAGCACTATAATACAATAATAATATAAGTAAATAAATACATCCATTCATGCATCATTAAAGTGTCAAATGTTCAAAATGATTCCCCTCCATAGCTTTCAAATTTAAATTCCATTCAAATACATTTTCTAAAAAAAAACTAAGTCTCTTACAACAATTATTTCGCATTTGTTTTTTATTCAAATATTAAAATTCAAATATCCATCATCTTCATCTCATTTGCCGCCGCGGCGACACTGTCAAAAACATAACCTCTTTGTTTAACAACGCTTGCTAGGGAGGGGGGTCACGTGACGCCGACACTGCAATCCCCGAAAATGCATACCTGCAGGCAAAGGTCGAAGTCGGGGCATTCCGCGCACTTAACGCGCATCCCCATGATGTCTTCCTGGCAGTACGTACAGGTGTACGTTGCGTACAAATCTAAAACCGAAATCGGCCCGTGAGAGCGCATCGATGCGTCCAAACGCGGAAGCGCGCGAGCTCGCGCCGTCGCGCGGCAATACGTACCCGCCATTGTTGCCAGTCCGCGGCGTTCTTCCAGAATGGTCTGGATGACGTCACCGCGCGACACCATAAACTAATCCATGGGGTTTCGTCGATCGGGCGGGAATAATCCGTTGAGCCGCTCGGGCGCCTATCGGGAGACGCGCGATCGCCCGAAACGGAAATAATTGGCTTCAAAAATGTATATTTATAAGTACCGAAGCGTTCGGCGGCACTGCGCATGCGCGTCACAACGGCCGCCAGGCAAGCTGCGTTCCACCCGCCTTGAGCTGTAGCACGAAATAGCGCTGGCGTTGAAACAGAAGTCCCGAACTGCGTGACGCTTGGGCCACTGCGCATGCGCGGGGGTTCGGCGGGTTTTCGAGGGAAATACGAGTGAAGCGAGATGGAGTGAGGGCTGTTTTGGACGAGGCAGGTATCGGGGTTGCTTGATACCTGCCTAGATTTGGAGGTATCCTCCTAAATTTAGGATATTTTCCGCATTGTTGGAGGAAATTTAGGAGGACAAAATTTTTAGGATGTTTTTCGGGATTATCATAAAAAATGTTGTTTTCCTTTTAATCTATTAAAATATTAAAATAAAATAACTCCGTGACTTAAGTACCCTCAGATTACCTCAACATAGCAGATACCAATTCTGGTCAAACCTACATTTTGGATCATCTATCTAACGATGTGATCGCATCAACCAACAGAATGCAGGAATACCAAACAACGAATTTCAATTTAAAGACCAAACGATGTTCCATTGACTATTAACCATTCGTTATCCACCTCGATAAGTCATTCTCGATTCTTTCTCACTGACCATTTCCGATCAACTCATGTTAGTTTTTCGTCCAAGCTAGAAGCCTTCTCGAAGGATTTGACCTCGATCACAAGCGACGCAATACCATCGCAAGAGGGTTCAGTCAGAGCGCGAGCGGGTCATTTTATAGCAAGTTTCTACGTTTAGTTACTACTATTTGAAGTGGGAGGCGTCGCGATCTGACTGAACGCCGAGACCGACGAAAAGTGCTCTCATTACGTGATAATAACTACTTAAGTCCGCTATTTTCACTGCCTTAACTTGTAAACTGTTCGGAGTCGATGTTTGTACGGCAGGTGCAAAGTGCGTGTTTTCTAATCTGTCAGGACCTTGAGGCAGGTATTGGGGTTGCTTGATACCTGCCTAGATTTGGAGGTTTCTCCTAAATTTAGGATATTTTGCGCATTGTTGTAGGAAATTTAGGGGAACAAAATTTTTAGGATGTTTTTCGGGATTATCATAAAAAATGTTGTTTTCCTTTTAATGAGCATTATTGTCAATAAGCAACATTACTGTCAATATTTTACACATTAAATACTTCAATATAATGTCGAATTATAGGTTGGTTGAAATCGTACCCCGAAGATTCGACTAAAGCCTTTTGCATGCTATGCCGATGTACCTTATCGGCGCACAAGAAAAGATTAGAAGACAAAAACAGAGAAGCACCAAAGAGAAACAATGAACTCGTTCGTTTGTCGAAACTTACTACATTTGCGAACCCGAGCGTCTCAGAAAAAGGAAAAACACCATCTGGCAACACTGGCAGGTATGGTTGAGGATTTTTGGAGACTGATGGGGGAGTGGGGAGGGGATTTCGAAAGAGATGGGATGGGTGGAGGGTGCATGATTTTGAATGATGGGTCAATGAGGAGGGTTGGGAGATGGAGAGTAGATGCGATTAGATGGAGGTTTTGGAGGGAGTGAGTCACACGCGGTTGTTTTGGCGGAACCGGAAGGAAGTGTTGGAAGCTTTGGTACAGGAAGAGAAATTTCGAGCAATAAAAAATGACGCTGCCCACGCTGCCAAAGCGTGAGTCATTTACCTGTTGAAAAATACGTATAAGAATTGTTCTATCAGAAATGTTAAGTATGTATGTTTATACGGTTTTTATTCGAGAGATGACTAAATATACATGTATTTTTGTGTGGAAAACCAATGCTATATGAAAATACATATAAATTCTATCAAATCCTATTATAAATTGTAGTCGTATATGTTTCTATACGTATTTTGTCCACGTTTACAATTGCTTTTCAATTTGATAGTTTATAATTGCTTTTCAACAAGAATTCTTACTATGAAAGTATGAATTCCTGCTAATAAACACATTAAAAAGGCCGATTCTATAATCGAATTGAGGCCGTGTTTTATTAGCAGCCCGGGTTGCGAGTTCCCAGAAATTCCCAAACGAAACAAGGCTTTGGGGAACTAATGGGCAATTTGAAACCGAAATTTCTAACATATAATACGAAAGTTCGTAGAACATATATACGGAATTTCCCAAATATGTAAGCGGAATGTTCGCTTACAAATTTCCCAAATCGTTTACGAAATTCCGTAAATGAATTTTTTTGGCAAGAAAAAATGTTTTCCCGAAAGAGGAATTGAACTCAAAATCTTACCGATTGTCTTCTAACTATTGGGCCATTCAGGTTTCTTGTATCACTAAATAACAACTTTGTTGACACTGGCAGGGTGTCCAGCGTCCGGGAAATATTTTTTATGAATTATTTTATTTTCATATAAAATAATTACATTCATACAGAATGTAATTATTTTATATGAAATAATAATTGAATTCATATAAAAAATTAATTTATGGAATTTCGAAACTGCTTTAGGCAAAGCAAACTTTTCGATTACAGTTTCCAGTACATTTTGGAAAATCTGTATGTGTTCTACGAATTTTCGTAATACGTATTGGAAATTTCGGTTTTAAATTTCCCATTAGTTCCCAAAAGCAACATTTCATTTGGGAATTTGTGGGAATTCGCAACACGGGAGGAATGCGTGCTTTCATAGCAAGAAATAACTCACGATTTTGTAACATGGGCTCCGTCGTGCTATTACTGTTTGAAATTTCTCTCTGCGTAAGATCAGCGTGTGTCTCAGTGGTGGTCTCAGTGGTAATTTTTCAAAAAAAGTATGTATATATTTAGATTTGGCCACAATATATATTTTCTGTTTACTACTTTCTTTTGAATTTGGTGTAAAAAATCCCAAATTCCCTATAGATTTTGAGTGATCCATAGAGGTGATATATTTATATATCATCTCTATGGATCACTAGAGGTGATCGCCAGAAATAAACGATTTCTACTAATCTATGATAAGCTGTGAAAAATCATGAAGTGGTTCTATACATTTTCACAGCTATTCATATAACTGCTTTATGATTTTTCATAGCACTTCTATGATTTTTCTGTTACTAAAATAACAGTGATTTACAAGACGCTTTTCTTCTACGAAATGGTGAGAACTGATATCCAGGGAATTAACGCTTTTAATATTTTATTCAGTGTCATGACATTTATGACACCGAATTTCATTGCTTTACTGACTCTTCCTAAGTTAACTGAGCTACCTTAGCAACTGTATTTTGTATTTTTTTACCTAAATATGTCATTTTCTTAATTAAATATATTATAAGATCTTATTAAAATACTCAAATGACGAACATAATGTAAGGAGCTATAATTTAAGGTAGCGATTGCTTTTTATAATTAACAATAATCAGTATTTAAAATGAAAATGCGTCTGTAATATGAAAACCAGTGTTTTTATTAATGCAAAATAGTTGTACATTAAATCTGTACACATGTACACTACAATACAATTTACAGTATATTACAACACAAATAGAAAAAAAGTCATCTTGTTGATAAGCTTTACCATTTGGTCCATCTTATAGATTTCCAAGGCACTTGGTAGTCACTAACGCCAATTCACCATGTAAATGCACATTAAACCAAAAATCAGACTACCTAACCCATGGCCACATTTGTTCTAAACAAGAAAGGAACAACAGTCACAAGAAAAGTTCTTTCCATAATTCACCTTCTACTATTGTTCCCAAAAACCACTCCCAATCATCCAGAGGCAATGAATAAATTAACAAAAAATGGAAAACAGAAGTACCAACAACAATTAGAGAACCTATCGGGGACAATTTTAGCTCGGAAAACCTTTAAATTAACTTGTCCCAATTCCACCAATTATCGTTCCTTTACTTTCAACAAACATACCACCAGACTAAAATCCACTAAAAGTTCGAAAAAATTCCATGTACAAACAATAATCCCGGTAAACTGAACTAAAAAAAATCAGTTGCACAAATAAGAAGCGTGCAACGCATCGTTGAACATTCCTCTCCATGATCTGGCGTAAAAATCTAGCCCAAAACCAACGTATCATAAACTGTCAAATTTGATTGCAACTCGTCGTCGGCCTGTCATGTTGTTGAGCGAATCACCTTCGGTGGGACTTCCTCTTCCCCCAAGTATTCCCACGTGTTCGCGAGTCTTTTGGTATCACAGAATTGGAATTGTCGGAGGAAAACGGGGAACGCTGAAGTTAGTCTAGGTCTGAAAGCATTACGCGTTCGCCTCGAGGAACCCTTTCCCTGCTGGTTTCGCTCGAGAACTCAGATCGACGTTCGCGCGACTTGTCCGCCTCTCGGACTACGTTCTCCAGGTTGACGTTGCTGTTAACAGTCATCCTGGCCTTCCTCAAGATCTCCGACTTCCTCTTCTCCTCTGAATCCTCGTGACCTCCAGTCTTCCTTCGTTGCACCAGTTTTCTCAGCGCCTCGCTGAACTGAGCCAAAGACTCGGAAACCGGCTTCTCCCGGTAGTTCTTCTCCAAGTCGTTGATTACCTCGTCTTCCTCGGACGTAAGCTCCTCCATAAGGTGCTTGAACTGACTGATAATCAGCTTCAGGTTCTCCTTGGCATCCGCATCCGATACCCCACTTTCCGTGGAGACTTCTCGGCTGGCGCTACTCTGACCTGTCTCGAAGTCCTTCTCGAACTCAGTGAATTGGTTTACGATGTTCCTAATACTTTCCCTAATTCGACTGTTCGAGTCCCTTTCCCTTGAAGAGACCTTTTTCCGGAGCTTCTGTGGTTCACTGGCTTCGGAACTGGTCTTCCGGATGGCTGGAATGTTCTTAGATTCGTCGCTGGCGTCGTTCTTCCTTGTTCGAATTTCCTCCATCTTCTCTTGAATCAACTTCTTAACAGATTCTTTAACGCTTTCCTTGGGTTTCGAGTCGTCTTCCTCTGATTGGTAGACTGGCAATGTATGTGTTGGTACTTCTGTGTCATCTTCATCTTCTTCGACTTGATCTTCATTTTCTTCAACTTCATCTTCATTTTCTTGACTCCCGGAGGTCGTTACTTCCCCTTCAATCGAAGTCACTTCCGGGTGACTGCTTTTGTCGATTTGCTCCATTTCGCACTCGTTATCATCAAACGTTTCGTCAAAATCGATTATGTTCGTTTCGTAGGATAGAGTGGCGCTGGTATCTTGGTCGGTTGTCTCTTCTGTTGGTGAAGTTGTTGATTCAACAGAAGGTGAATTGTCGCTGACATTTGTCATCTCCTCGTCTTCTGATTGTTCTGTTTCTTCCGGGGTTTCTGACTGAGAAACAGGTTCCACTGGTTCTGATGAAGGGCGACCTGGACCCTCTTGAGGGATTTCAACAGGTGGCGCTTCGGCATCTTCTTCGTCGTTTTCTCCCTTTTCTAACGTTCTATAGAAGGGTACATCTGGCTTCCGTTTCAACACGAATATCGCAGGTTTGGTTTTTATCCTGATCGGCGGAATCATGTTATAATTCAGGGCGATGTGGGAGAATCCATCTATAGAGTCGATGATGTCGTGGGTTTTCAAATATGGCTTTATGTTCGGCGAATACTTACTCTTGGCTTCGATCAGAAGGTGTGTGAACTTCATTATTTCGGGATCCTCGAATGTCAGGTTCTCCTGTTTTGAGTACCTGTGTGGTGTATAAGGCAATGTTAGATTTAGAAGATCACTCTGGTCACACTGAGACAAATTGTGATGGAATCAAACAAAACTGAATTCGGAAGTACGGTTTCTAATTACAATTTGAATTTCGATAACCCAACTTACCTCCAGTGAGGATTAATTTGAGTAAACCTCGTGACGCCAGTTTGAGCACTCAAATTATCGATGTGTACAAATGCGGTGGGATCCTTTTCAATTCGATGCAATCTTGTCATTGCTACTCCTCCAGGATAGTTTGATCCCGCTACACATAGCAGGAACAAGGAAAATAGGGTGTTGAGAATCAAATGGCCAACAATACCCAGTGCCAAAAACTTGTAGAACTTATTCTTCTTTCGATTCTCCCATCTGTAATTCAATGCATGTCAAGATTCAGTCACTTCTTTCAATCAGCTGATTCTTGAATTACAGATCCTTCAAATACTCACATACGATGACAAGCTGCAGCTACAGCAACGTTCAATAATGGGAAAACGTAAATTATGAATCGGAGTTCCTTGTGTGGCAAAAACGAAAACAGTAAGATGAAGGTGATTGCAGGTACTGTTAGAGCCCGAACTCGAGCGTCCCAAAACATACCCAGTGGTATGAGCAAGTATGAGAGACTCAACCCCCGAGGCAGCGCTGAGTAAAAGTACCACCAGAAAGGTGATGTCTGTGATTAAGTTAAGGATACTAAGTAAAAGAATTTTCATTCATTAAACTGATATATTTTGTACCTAGGTTTGTAATCGCAAAATAAAAAAAAATTTTGGATTAATTTCTCTTGGTTCAAAGAAATTACATGTCACAAGGAGGCGAAAAATTTGATTTTCCTCCCATGTGACATAAAAAAGGTAATAAAATGGCTATCTTTCTGAAAAATCTGTTAGGAACTAAAAAAAATATTTAGAAACGAAAGAAAAGGTCTATAGAAATTTGGTAATAGAATTAGAGACGACTTTTTGAAATAGAGAGTACTTTTCAGGGAAAAAACAAGAAAATCTAAATTAAAATCCTATTCTTATTTAAAAGATTTCTTTTCAATAATATGGTTCCTGAAACAGTTCTCCACATTATTGTTACAGTCAAAGGATACACCCCAGTCGCTGCTTTTGTTGAGAATCGCATTGAAGTAGAAAACTTCCCCTTCAGGCCAAAGTATCCTTCTCCACATAAAAGAGTCCACTACTACTGTCAATGACAAGAATATTAAACCTGCAGGAACCGCAATTTTCATCACCCTACAATTCAAGACAAAGCATATAGCGACACCGACTGATGCCAATGAACACATTTCACGGCAAATAATTACCTTTGGATAGTAATTTTTGAATTGGCAACATCGTACAGAAGAAACAAGCCCAATAATATAGCCAATTCCGTTCGGAATATAATTATCGCCGCTGCGGACGAATAGATGAATATTATGTGATTCTGCTTTAGCCAGCCGTAAAGTGCGATTAAAACTGAAATTAGTTTTGAAACTGTAATTAGTTATCCAACGAGTGGGCTGATTTCATACGTCTGAGTCACAGCTTTGTGTCGATTAATTCAAATGAACGATAAAAATTAATGCTACAGCCGATGCTCGGTCTGTCGAAAGCTTTGAGGTGTTGTGTGTTTTGTAATTTGTTGTTATGAGCGTGATTTAACATACCGAAGGGCATTGCCATTATATTCGGCAACGGCCTGCTCAGGTAATACATGAAATGATACTGAGTTACGGTTATTGCCACAAACCAGTTTACAAACTTTCCACCGAAAAGTGACTTTAGTCCTTGCCTGTACAATTTTAGGGCGAAAATCACTGTTAATGCCAATGTTGCTCTAACTGCAAACAAAATTTTAATGTTAGGGTTACATCTGTATTAAGGTATTTCTTATGAGAACCAGATTTTTAGGGCGCCAAGCAAATTATTACTGTATCGTTGAAATGACAATGCTTTTACATGATTTCATTTTGGCTATATTTTTTATGATTAAAATATTTTTTAAGTCATTTAGTAAATAAATGAAAACTAAAGATTGTTTAAAATGTGCTTTTCTTTATATACTTGAAAATATACTATAAAAAATCTTCACACCCATTGGTGTAGAACCGATCTATTTTTACACCACTTAGTGTAAAATGAATAGTATTCGGTGTACAACTGTTCGATTTTTCATCAAATAGTGTTCATGTTACACCAAAAGTGCTCATTTTACACCAAATGATGTACACATTGACTGATACTACACCAACGGGAGCAAAATTGGCAGAGGGATTTTTACAGTGAATAATAATTTATTTAAATTTAAAATATGTTTATGTTACATTCAATTATTTTATTTTATTTCCTGCCAATAAAATATGTTGATACATTTTTAGCTCTTATTCATTATTTATCAGTCATAAATCTTCAATATTATACAAAAAATTCTTCGTATTTTTTATTCTATCAATGCTTTATACATCATAAACTTTTAGTAAGATACTTTTTATGTGAAAATCTTAATTGGAATATATCAATAAATATATTGCAATTAATATAACGTAATTGTTCATTTAAATCTTTGACTTTTAATATCTGGAGAATTAGAGGCCAAAAATCATTGAAATTTTGGCAAATAAAAATAATTAATGAATTCTTTTAAATACATTTTTTTCTTGATCTTTATTTTAACTCGTTTTAACGTTCTTATGCAGTAACTTTATATTCCATTGTTAGTAATTCAATCATCTTCATATATCCATATTTTATATACAAAAGAACAAAATGAAAACAAATAAAAAGTACCTACTGTTAATCATTAATGCAAACAATGTTTTATTTCATATAATTCAATTAAATTGCAAACATGTAATGTTATTTAAATGTTGCAACATTTACTTGCTTCAATTAAACAATGATAATTCCAAGGAAATAAAAATACATACCTACCTACATACTGTGAACAAAATTTGTTGAGTTTGAGGTATTTAACAGTTTCCACAAACGGGAATGCTATTCCTGATATAATTAAAGGTCCCAAAAAAGATCGTGGCACAACTCCGGGGAACTCGTGGTGATCGTACTGTCAAACATGTTTCAGTATTAATTACCTATACTCCGTACCATTTCTATCATTGCAGTTGATTTTACAATTAATCATCATTTTTCCAATATAACAATAATTCACTAACAACAATAAAAAAACTAGAAAAATAATAATACCCATTGTTAGAATATTACAAAGCTTGATAATATAATAGCTTGAAATCATCATAATCCATTAGAATTCTAATTATACATATAAAACCAATATAGAAGAATGATTATTGAAAGAACTGTATGCGAAAATAAATGTATACTCTGAAACTAATGTCAACATGCAATTATAAACAGTTGTATGATCTGTAGTTAATGAATAAGGCGTCTGTCACTGTTTTACAAATTTATTAAATAGTTAAGCGAAGTCGGGACAGTTATGCCAAAAGTTATTTTGGTGTATTCTAAGTTTGTACGCGTACACATAGTGGCGCGTGGACACGGCATAGTTATGACTCTAATTTTGCAGCGTTTTTTGCGCAATTGTTAGCCACTGGCTCGAATCGAGTCGTCAACCTGTCGATGGGCCCGGCGAGCCGTGAAATCGAATTGTAAACAAACAACGGCGATAATTACCTCGTCTAGGTTAGGGCCGAGGTAGAGGATATCGTGCATCGCTTGTAAATTGAAACTTTCCTCGACTTTGGTGAACGGGCAGAACAGCAGGTGAACCGCCGCCACCGAGGTGATTAGGTAGTTGATCATTTTGGCGGTTTTCGTGGGTTAACTTTCGTTTAGCATTGTGCGATGATCACTGTATCGGCCTCGTACGCAAAGGTACACAAATTCATGAGATGCTGCGAAAGCACTAACCGCGCCGACGACACGTGATATCGTCGTCTGCTGTTCTGTGACGTTTCAGAGTGGGTTGGGCGCATGCTCGGATTTGACACAGGATCACCAACATCGGGGTGTTATGATGTTGATTGTTGTGGCTGTTTTAGGATTTTTGGGATTGCATACATCTATTGAACATTCTCACATAATTTCTCATGTGAAAATATTTTGAGATGTGAGGAGTTTTACAAGTGGGTGAAGAACAACGGATTTATAAAAAAGTAGTGTGAAATAAATAATGTATATTATTGTTGAATGAAATGTAATGTTTTGTTAGAATAATTAGAAAAAAAATATTCCTACGACGTACTTTTTTACAGGGAACATTTCTTCAAATATTCTCCAGAAAATATCAGGATATCTGTCTATCAAATATTAAAATCTCTCGTAGCTCGATTACCTGCATAAATTTATTTCAAGCACAAATTGTATCGGTTTCAATGGCATTTTTTAATCGGTTCAAACCGAAGCATTACGGCTTCAAACTATAAATACTATTTTATTCTATTATATAAAATTAAGTTTTAAACAAATTAATCTTATTTTTTGAATTAAAAACGACAACAAATGTCGTTTTTAATTCAATTCTTATTAGTCTGCATACCCAGTGAACCAAACGTGGGATTGCCTCGAAATTGGTCAAAAATGGGGCAAGAAACAGCCAATAATTGAACAAA